>AWOL01S0098816.1:0-19625 GCA_000715115.1 Nicotiana otophora
GCTAACATAGATTGTTTCGCTTGGTCCCATCTTGACATGACAGGGATCCCGTGGAGGTAACCATTCATAAGCTGCGTTTGAACCCAAAGTTCCATCTGGTCAAGAAGAAAAGGAGACTGCAGTCTGAGGTCAAGCACACATTCATCAAAGAATCTAAATTCCTTAGAATAGGATCCATTCGGGAAGTCAAGTACCCGGATTGGTTAGCCAATGTAGTGGTAGTACCTAAGAAAGGAAATAAGCTAAGAATGTGTGTGGATTATAAAGATCTGAACAAGGCATGCCCAAAGGATTCTTTTCCTTTGCCTAACATCGATCAGATGATCGACGCGACGGTCGGGCATGAGATACTCAATTTTCTTGATTCCTATTCCGGATACAACTAAATTTGAATGGACCCGAAAATCAAGAAAAGACTTCATTTATCACTAAATTCGGCATCTATTATTATAACGTAATGCCATTCGGATTAAAGAATATCGATGCCACCTATCAACGCCTAATAAACCGGATATTCGAAGAATAGATAGGAAAATCAATGGATGTTTATATTGATGACATGTTAGTCAAGTCCCTGCGAGCAGAGTACCATTTGAAACATTTGCAGGAAACCTTCGACATATTGAAGAGATACAATATGAAGCTGAACCCAGAAAAGTGTGCATTCAGAGTCAAATCCAGAAAATTCCTCGGGTTCATGGCATCTAATCGAGGGATCGAGATCAATCCTGACAAAATCAAAGCCATAAAAGACNCAGAAGATCCCTACGCTGGGAGAAATTATGACGGTCTACGGTGAGCAGCCGATCGCTAAAGAAATGTTTGCAGTCGACGAGGTGATCCCAGTGCCTGTGGTCTCGACATCAAAGAACACGGAGGCGACCAGGAAGGAAGAAATTAAATAGCAATCACTGATACCTGCCCCGACCAAACCAGAAAAATGATGAGTAGGTGAGGAGGAGGATTACGGAGTTCCCAGGTCGTTCATTGCTCCCGATGATCCGATGCCATCAAATCGCTGGTCGAGGATCTTGAGCAAGTCATATTGATCGAACACTTACCGGATCGAAAGGTATACTTGGGCATGGGGTTAACTCTCGAGCTCAGGAAAAAACTCATTGAATTTCTTATAGCTAACATAGATTGTTTCGCTTGGTCCCATCTTGACATGACAGGGATCCCGTGGAGGTAACCATTCATAAGCTGCGTTTGAACCCAAAGTTCCATCTGGTCAAGAAGAAAAGGAGACCGCAGTCTGAGGTCAAGCACACATTCATCAAAGAATCTAAATTCCTTAGAATAGGATCCATTCGGGAAGTCAAGTACCCGGATTGGTTAGCCAATGTAGTGGTAGTACCTAAGAAAGGAAATAAGCTAAGAATGTGTGTGGATTATAAAGATCTGAACAAGGCATGCCCTAAGGATTCTTTTCCTTTGCCTAACATCGATCAGATGATCGGGGTGACGGTCGGGCACGAGATACTTAGTTTTCTCGATGCCTATTCCGGGTACAACCAAATTCAAATGGACCCGGGTGATCAAGAAAAACTTCCTTTATCACTAAATTCGGCACTTATTGTTATAACGTAATGCCATTCGGATTAAAGAACGTTGGTGACACCTAGCAACGCCTAGTAAACCAGATGTTCGAAGAACATATAGGAAAATCAATGGAAGTTTATATTGACAAGATATAAGTCAAGTCCCTGCGAGTAGAGACCATTTGAAACTTTTGCAGGAAACCATCGACATATTAAAGAAATACAATACGAAGTTGAACCCGGAAAAATGCCCATTCCGGGTCGGATCCGGAAAATTCCTCGGGTTCGTGGTATCCAATCGAGGGATCGGGATCAATCTCGACAAAATCAAAGCCATAGAAGACATCACCGTGGTGGACAATGTCAAGGTCGTCCAGACACTGACCGGGCATATAGCTACCTTGGGCCGGTTCATATCAAGGTCCTCAGACAAAATCCATCGGTTCTGCTCACTATTGAAGAAGAAGGATAACTTTTACTAGTGTCACGACCCAAACCTAACCCGTCGTGATGGCGCCTATCGTTATACTAGGCAAGCCGACCTTTCCAAAACACTTTCAAAATTCTTCAATATTTCATAAAAAGGATAATTCAAAGCTTTCTACACTAGAAATTTTTACAAAAGCCGGAGTTGAATTCAAAATAAAATGCAGAAAGATAGCCCCAAACATCGGGGTGTCACCAAGTCATGAGCATCTAGATATCCAGTCTAATAAAAATAGTGTTTAAATATCAATACAGGAAAGAAAGAAAGCATAGAAGGAGAGACAAGGTCTGCCGACGCCGGCAACTACCTCGTAGTCTCCGGTACTCGATCGCGCATGAACTCAACAACCTTCGTGATCAAACACACCTTGATCTGAACATTAAGTGCAAGGTGTAGCATGAGTACAACCAACTCAGTAAGTAATAGAAATAAATAAGGAACTGAAAAGGTAGTGACGAGCTATACAAATACATTTCATTTTAGATAATTCCAGCAAAGAATAGACATGCTTTCAAATCCGAAAATTCAAATCAAATCAGTTTTATAAAGTTACAGTGCAGGTAAATCCGGATATAGAATCTTTCAGAAATTTCACGACAGTGACAGATAGCAACTAAGTGCATCAACAAATGAAAAAGCAAGTACAGCCTCTCTGGGCAATAGTCACTCAACTCGTCACGACAGCTCAAACACTCGACTCTCATCCCTCAGTACTCACACTCAATAGGTACATGCGCTCACTGGGGGTGTGGAGACTCTGGAGGGGCTCCTATAGCCCAAGCGCTATAATCCACACGGATAACTCACGTGCCGCACGGACAACTCGCTTGCTATCGTATCATATCAAGATCAGCACGGACAGCTCACGTGCTACAGTATCACAACAGAATCCTTGCGGACAACTCACGTGCTAAGTATAAACATCATGATTCTCACGGACAACTCACGAGCTACGGTATCTATACCTCATAACCAAGCCCTCAGCCACACTCAGTCGTGTACCTCTCTAGTCTCACGACCCTCAGAAATCATAAAGATCAGCCCAAACAAAATGACATATTGTATCAACAGGAATCAAGAATCGAATGTGATATGATACGTAAGTAACACTATGACTGAGTACAAGACAGTAATTAGCAAATAATTCACAGGTACGCGACCTCTACGGGTCCCAACCGTACTATCACATAGCCTAAGCATGATTTCTAACATGATTTGCAGTCAAATCTCTATAACACAGAGAGAACATGTAATTAACAATAGTCTATTCGACTTTACAGTCTCACGGGATGGACCAAGTCACAATCCCCCACGGTGCACGCCCACACGCCCGTCACCTAGCATGTGCGCCACCTCTAAAATAGTCAAATCATACCAAAATCTGGGGTTTCATACCCTCAGGACCAGAATTAAAACTGTTACTTACCTCAAACCGCGTAAAATCCTACTCCGCAATGCCCTTGCCCTCGAATCAATCTCCCAAATTCCCTGAATCTATCCACAGGCAATACGATATAAATATTATAAGTTAAAAGAATCAATTCCAAAAGAAAAACACGAAATTATAAGCCAAAATCCGAAATAGACTCAAACCGGCCCCCGGACCCACGTCTCAAAATCCAAAAAAAGTCACAAAACCCGTAAGCCCATTCACTCACGAGTCCAATCATTCCAAATTTATCAAAATCCGACATCATTTGCCCCTGCAAAACACCAAAATTCACTCTCCAATTCCCAAGCCCTAATCTCCCAAATCTCACCTCAAAAACTCACCAACTAGGTGTAAAATCAGTGGGTAAATACCATTATTGAAGATAAATAGTCACAAGGAACTTACCTCAGCAAACACTTCAAAATCCGAGTTCCAAAATGTGAAAATGGTAAAAAATCTAGAAGTCTTCTATTTATAGGTTCTGCCCAGCAAAACCGCACCTACGGACCTCCTGTTGCATCTGCGACGCCGCACCTGCGACGCCGCACCTGCGAGTTACTTATTCGCACATGCGGGCCCTGTCTGCTTCTGTGATCCTTCCCACATAGGCCTTTTTTCTGCATCTGCGAGTCCCCTTCCGCATCTGTGATTTCATAGATGCGGTCGTAACCTCGCACCTGCGCTTCCAGTCCAACCCAACCTTGCGCGCATATGCGTCCTCCTCTTCGCTTCTGCGGGGCCGCACCTGCGGGCTCCTATCGCAGGTGCGAAACACCAGAAGAAACCAGCAATGCCTAAGTCCAAATTTCCTTTCGATGGGCATCCCAAACACCCCCCGTGGCCCTCGATACCTCAACCAAACATACCAACAAGTCATATAACCCCATGCAAACTTAATCGAACCTTCGAATCACTCAAAACAACATCAAAACACCAATTACACTCGGATTCAAGCCTAAAGAGCTTCTAAACTTTCAAATTCCACAAACGGCGACGAAACCTAGCAAACCACGTCCGATTGACCTCAAATTTTGCACACAAGTCATATTCAACATTACGGACCTACTCCAACTTCCGGAATCGAAATCCGATCCCGATATCAAAAAGTCAACCCCCTGGTCAAACTTCCCAAAAATTTGACTTTCGCCATTTCAAGCCTAAATTAGCTACAGACCTCAAATTTACAGTCCAGACACTCTCCAAAGTCCAAAATCATCCAATAGAGCTAACGGAACCGAAGGAACTCCATTCTGGAGTCGTCTTCACACACTTCCGACTACGGTCAAAATCCTGAGACTTAAGCTTCCATTTTAGGGACTAAGTGTCTCAAAACACTCCGAAACCAAAAACAAGACCTCTCGGCAAGTCACTTAAGCAGAAGCGGATACGGGGAAAATAATAATTAAGGGATCGGGGCTAATACACTCAAAACGACCGGCCGGGTCATTACATCCTCCCCCACTTAAACATATGTTCGTCCTCGAACGTGCCAAGAGTTGTTTCCAAGCCACCAAATCACTATTCCATCTTACCACGCACGTACCCGGGGGTGATCCCATGTCACCCTATCCCATGTAGGTCTGATAATACCACATAACTGAAGTTTCTAAATTCAACCTAGCCCATAAGCCTTAGAATCTAATTTCTAACATCTGGAATTTCTTATAAGATCAGAATTCCGCAACCTGCACACTATATAAGTCTGAACAAGCTGTACCAAAAGCCGTAACCATAACTCAAATACTTAAAACTCAAATACCACATAACTCAAATGCTCGAAGCAATGATTTCTAATCACTGTAGTTGCTCAAAATAACCCCATGCCGGTAATAAACCTCATATCAAACAAGATTCCTTTCTAAAACCTTCTTACACTACCGATGATGAAAGAAACACGTGGGGACTCGTAACCATTCATCAGATCCACCAGTCGTAGAGCTCCCTCTCCTTCGACAAGAACCATAGCAAATTTCTAAGCCGACTTTCAATATTATCCTTCCAAATATGCCACAATCAAATCTAATAGAACCCATCCCAGATCCGACGACTTCATCTTATCAAATACCAGCTACTGTACTGACATGCCACACCAATACTATCTATAGCCACAACACGTGCAATCCGTGCACCAATAAGAAACCTTCCAAATGTACTCAATCACAAAAATGACTCAAACAAGAGAGTCGTCCCGTAAGCTCGACAGTTACCATCCCAACGCAATGCTAAAAACCCATCACACATCGTAGAACCATAATACATGAATCTAACACAAGGATCGTATCTCAACATAACTCTGCCGCAATGCACGACCCCATCCAAACATTGATCCATATGAAATACCTCAGCCACTATGCTCAAAATCAATAACCAAGCACAATCCGACATCAATTACTCAAAGTGCATCACCATAACCCCGGAGAAGCAAATAACACAATGCCACACAAACCTGAAAGAACATAACCAATGCGCAACCACTCGTGCATCACCCAAATACCCATCTCGCGTAATTTCCGCTATAAGGCCCCCAATAGAACTGTACCATGGGTGCATACAGCTAACGGATCACAACCCCTCGTAGTATAGAAGAGTAACTCACCGAACATATCAAAACACGAATAAGCTCAACAACAACCGAATGGCACATCCCTCAACTATAGCAGTATGGAGCCAACCAATCCGACTCGGTGTAGAATACACATCCTAATTGGGCCTACCAATGGACCCCCAAATCAACTCCAGGCACCCACACATGGATAAATAACCCTCCGAAAGCCCACAATGGCTGAATCATAACACATACTATTGTCTAGCTAGCTTCGTCCATGACTTCACAGTCCACAACCATGGAAACAACCTGCTCTTGAGAACTCCCAGTCTCCAAATCCATATAACACCCGAATCCCATATCTGATCCCAACTCCACCGCCAGAATCTCTAACACATCTCTCATACACGATCATCCCACTAGGAGTACTCCTAAAATTCTTCCATGCCACGTAGCAAAGTTAAACATCAGCAGTCGATCAACCAGGAGAGTACCACAATACCAATGAACATCCGTAAATCAAAACACAATGCCCCTTTTAACCGTGCCCCACTCTCAGGGATTACCGAGCAACTATAACATTCATCTAAATATATAACACTGACCATTTTATCCAGAATTCGTGAACTTGCCTTCAAGAATGAATTGTCACCTTGTACATGTAAATCTTAATCCTGCAGAATGCACCACATCTATCATGCCATCATGTGGAAAGCACAAGAATCTCACTATCAACTTTGAGTCACCAGCAATTTACATACCCGGTTAGTTAGAAACCTTCCTCTTGCTTCCTTCCAGGAGGAAATCATAATACACAACACGTTCCCCATACTGGTAGAAATATCCTATTCAAACCATGGTAGAAACCATCAAGAACACTTTGAAATTCATTTCCACCTAATCAAGCTATCAGAATTAATTTTCTCCAACTCGCCCAAGCCACGTAGGTCACTAAAGCCCAAGAATATTACCACCAAAACATCTGTAACATCTCCACGTCATTATTACCCAAAAGAACCAAGCATGTCATTACCATACTTGCCTAGCCTACTACCCAATTGTCCTATTTACTTCGAGTTTCTTCTGAATTAACCTCAATTTGATACTTCTCCTTGTCAGAACTCCACGATCCTTACCCAAAGCTCACTACAAGACACCCTAATATAACACCACACCATCTTAAGGCCCGTAAGCAATTGTACTCTTCTTAAGTACCTACATAAATACCGCAACTGTAACGCTCACTTTGAAAATACCTTATGTGAATTTAAAATTGTTCCTCTTTCCTTTCTTATACTGAAATGTAGAATCCATAGTCATACAAAATTACCGCAAGTCCCGACACCTTCAAATGCAAATCTCAGATTTTATCCATACATAAGTCCGGAAACATTCTCAATTGCTATATATAATTCTCAAACCCATTAGAATTTTCTCGGGAGTCACCCACTTTGCTCAAATCTAAATTGCACCGCCCAAACGGGCCGAAAGGCACAAGCCCCATTAGCATAACAACCCCAAAGAGTAACCATGCCTTAACATCACCAATCGAATTAATACTTCGTGCGCACTACATTCTTTAAAATAACAACTTATTCATTTCATGATTTTCATATTTTTCATAAAGTGCAATGTAGCCCGTATTCAGGAATTTTCTTACTCGAGCCATCCTCAGTTTCAACTTCTGCAAGTCAT
Organism: Nicotiana otophora; assembly: GCA_000715115.1. NCBI lineage: Eukaryota > Viridiplantae > Streptophyta > Magnoliopsida > Solanales > Solanaceae > Nicotiana > Nicotiana otophora. Next base: position 7,701 of record AWOL01S0098816.1, read on the forward strand.
AACTAATCCACCAGTGTGCCTCGAGCAAAGACCAATACAACCCATAATCGTGCAATCAAATCGTAGATAACAGACTCTCCCGTTTGTCTCAAAGCCATATAATAAAACATCTGATAATTCACCATACCCATACTCTACTATTATCATAATCCCGCCATCGATTCAACGAAGATGCTTCACGAGCCCAGGTAATACAAACCATAAAGTACCTCAATAATCCGCTAAGCTCACATTCATTCTCTTGACAGTCAAGTCCACTTTCTCACCCAGATTCAAACTCAAATCTCATCACATACACTCCACTGGTAGAATAGAAACTCTCCCGCTCAAAATTATAAGGAACACACCTACATAGATTACTCTGTAAGAGATAACCCCCTGCTTAGCCTCAAATTTGCATCTTGTTATACCCTTTCGCAACCACAATTAAACAACACTAAAGATCCCCCAAAACACTCACAGCTCGAGAATATACGTCAAATCAAGACAGAAATCAAATACCCCATAGCAAGGTCTTGAATCACAAGTAAACTTTATTTATCACATTCAACCCATCTGAATACATCCCACAGTCACATTATACTCATCATATATCCATTCAACCGCTCATCGAGCCACAATTTTCCACTCATAGGGACACTACCGGTCGCATGAGTCCAAACTCACAAGTTCTCATAATCGAAACTACCGAACTCAAGTTGCGGTCTAGTCCTGACCTCAAGTCCTCCAGACTGGCCCATCACCAAACACAGAATATTCATCTCGAACCTCGATCATGGAATCACAAGCCGGCGATGCACAACTGATATCGAGCGCTCACATGCGCACACGAACGCGTGGAAGGAATTCAAAGAGTTATGTTTCAAACCAAATCAATTCCGCACGATAGAATACAAGATAAGTACAGACGTCTCCATACCGATCTGCAAGACTCTACTAAACCTGCTCATGACTCGTGAGACCTATGTAACCTAGGCTCTGATACCAACTTGTCACAACCCAAAACCTAACCCGTGGTGATGACGCCTATCGTGATACTAGGCAAGCTGACCTTTCCAAAACACTTTCAAAATTCTTCAATATTTCATAAAAAGGATAATCCAAAGCTTTTAACACTAGAAATTTTTACAAAAGCCGTAGTTGAATTCAAAATAAAATGCAGAAAGATAGCCATAAACATCAGGGTGTCACCAAGTCATGAGCATCTAAATATCCAGTCTAATAAAAACGGTGTCCAAGTATTAATACAGGAAAGAAAGAAAGCATATAAGGATAGACATGGTCTGCGGACGCCTGCAACTACCTCGTAGTCTCCGGCACTCGATCGCGCACGAACTCAATGACCTCCGTGATCAAACATACCTGGATCTGCACATGAAGTGCAGGGTGTAACATGATTACCAACTCAGCAAATAACAGAAATAAATATGGAACTGAGAAGGTAGTGACGAGCTATACAAATACAGTTTATTTTCAATAATTCCAGCAAAGAATAAACATGCTTTCAAATCCGGCAGTTCAAATCAAATCAGTTTTATACAGTTACAGTGCAGGTAAATCCGGATATAGAATCTTTCAGAAATTTCACGACAATGACAGATAGCAACTAAGTGCATCAACAAATAAAAAAGCAAGTACATCCTCTCAGGGCAACAGTCACTCAACTCGTCACGACAGCTCAAACACTCAGCTCTCAACCCTCAGTACTCACACTATATAGGTACTTGTGCTCATTGGGGGTGTGCAGACTCCGGAGGGGTGTTACACCCCATGTTTTTGTACGTGGAAGTACGCCATATGTAAATTGATATAAGCTCGGAAATATGATGTTACATCCCGCATTTTCGTACATTAAAGTTTCGTCAAAAGTTAATCGACGTAAGCTCGGGAATGAGATTATTTTGAGATTATAAGTATTACACTATTTCAAATAAGTGATAAGTAAATTCGTGAAGGTTGAAGGGTAAACGAATCAAAGAAAATAAGTTTTGTTGAAGATTGTCGATTTGGTATAAAATACTGTCCGAGTTATAATATCCGGTATTTATGGACTAGTGTCATACAAGGTACTACATGACCATGATAGTAAAGTGTATAAGGTATGTTAAACTAGTAGTATTTTAAGTAAGTTGAGATATTTCTTAATTGTATGGGTAATTGGTTAATTATTGAATTAGTGGGGACTTAACAAAGTTGATTAAGGAAAAAGAGGTCAATATTTGGATAAGAGTAATGGCTCCAACGTGGCAGCCCATGAGATTGGATAAAGAACCAATTTGTGACTCTTAAGTATATGGTAAGGTGGCACATTTTGTAGGATTTGTTTTGTGTGGCTTAGTCATCACAAGTGGGGCCCACACCACTAGGATAAAAGACATTCATATCTTATTAAGTAGGGACTTATGTATTAGAAACAGTGGAGGAGGAGCCACAAAGAGAAAGATTATAAAATCATACAATTCTACTTTTGGATTAGTGTAACGTGATGTCCATGTATGTTGCTAAGCAACGAGTGATGTCTCAAACAAGGATTCACATGAAACTCCTTAATGAAATAGCAAAGAGAGGTATCACACAAAGAGAGATATCATTCTGGTAACGTAATTGCTTTAACATTTCATATGAATTTTTCCCTACTTCGATCTGTCGTTACGTGATTTACTGCAATTGACATGTGTTAGAGGGATTGTCAAGAGAATTGGCTCAGGTATGTTAAGGCTATCCCTTCTTTTCTTTTGGCATGGTCCAAAGGATATAAATGAAACGAACAAAACATGCACCTTTCATAAATGACTCTATTCATAGAAATACTAGGGGTGTCTATATTCTTGATTCCTCATGTGACATATTATTATATCATCTATTCATGGGTCTCAGAAAATACGTAGGTTGATAAATTTTATTTCATGATTTTAATCAAAGACATAATGATCTTATGACATTTCAAAAATTTTTATTGACGTACTTCTCATGCATTGCATTCATTTACATTGACCCGTGACCAGATGGTATTATATACGTGTATATATATATATTATATGTTTATGGGAAATGGGAAAAGGTTATGGCATTTTATACGCACCACCACCTGATCAGCTGGTATACGTTGATGATTTTCCTACAGTGGCCGAGATGATATGATGGGATGCCCTCAGAGGCTGGATGATGTTATGAATGCATATACCTATGCATGGTATGACATTTATACGCATACACATGACATTATGAATATTAATGATTCACAGAGTTATTCAAACTTACATGTTGAGTCTTTTATTCCATGCTTCTCTCATGTCTATTATTTACTGATTTTCATTCCTTACATACTCGGTACATTATTTATGCTGACGTCCCTTTGCCGAGGGATGCTGCGTTTCATGCCTGCAGGTCCCGATAGACAGGCTGAGAGTCCTCCAATTAGGCTATCAGCTCAGCGGTAGGTGTTGGTGCGCTTTTTTTGCTTCGGAGTTGCTTATGTGGTTAGTATGACTAGGACATGTATTGATTAGTATGGCGGGGCCCTGTCCTGACCTTTATGATATCTATGTACTCTTAGAGGCCTGTAGACACATGTCGTGTACGTGAAAGATTGTACGGCCTTGTCGGCCTATGTTCAATGTAATTTTGGTCTTACAGGCCAGTATGTCATATTTATAAGTTTGAATTCCCTTATGCTTTACTTCGGTTCATTTACCTATGATAGAATAATACGAAAGATACGCTACGTTGGTACTCGGTTGAGTAAGGTACCTGGTGTCCTTCGCAGCCCATCAGTTTGGATCGTGACAAAAGTGGTATCAGAGCAGTTCTGTTCTAGGGAGTCTACAAGCCGTGTCTAGTAGAGTCTTGTTTATTGGTGTGTTGTGCACCACACTTATAACTAGGAAGCTACAAGGCATTTAGGATTGTCACTCTTTCTTCTTACTCTAGATCGTGTGGTAGAGCTCACTTGTAAGAACTCAATTTTCTAAATTCTATCTTATTCATAATACGACGTTACCTACAATTGGTAAGAGATTGAATGTAGCTATGGAAGAGTTGAGTGAGATGAACTCGATTTTTCATGATGCTTATGATGAGTAAATGTAAGGTCTTCAGTAGATCATGTGTGTACTAAGATGTGTAAGCCTCTTGATAAGGAGCCTTAAGGCAAGAATATTTATCCACCCCTATGGTGAAAGGCAATGAGAGATTCAGAAGATAGATACAAGTTTGAACAAGTAAAAGAAGCAAGATGAAGACACCCATGAGGCACCAGTTAATGAAGATTATCAGTATCTACAATTCAGGCAGAGGAATATAAGCCTTTTGAGTTATCTTCAACAATGACAGGCGTATGTACAATTGGCCACACCCATCTCATTTGTGCCATGTGGAAGCTAACAGAAGTAATATAAGAGATGGACGAATATTAGGATCTGGCTGGGGTTAGAGTTACCCAACATGGTGGATGGCTTGTTTGCGTTGGTTGACATGTCCGAAGGATATTTCAAATGTACTAATAAATCTCCTTGTGAGACACCCATATGGTGCACTCTAAAATAGTATATGAGTACTACAAAGATAGGCACTGGAAGGCTGGAAGGGATAAATATTATCTTAGTCTGACTTCTGTCCCTAGCAGAGAAAGAATGTTAGGCAACCCGAAGAGCCAGCAGATGGAGCAAGGGGAGCTAAAAGCAAAAGAATGTCTTGTTCGAGTTTTCACAATAAAGTGATAGACATAAATGTTAGCGGAAAATAAGAAGAGAGTTAATGAAGCATTATGAGTAAGATAAGATACATGGATGACAATGGTAGATCAAAAAGATGACAGTATTACAGAGTCTATTGTCAAGTGAAGGAAAAGGCGAGAGGTGATAGGCCTTGAGACAATAACAGAGTATAGGCCATAAAGTCATATCCTCATTTCGAAAAATACGTTCGTGACTCTAACGCGACTACTAGAAGGAAAAGTTAGACCCCAGAATAATAGAAATCAGTATGGGCCGGTGAGCAAGATAAACTAAACATGAATTAGGGACTGAGTAATTTGATAGTGGTCGGCATCATGAGAATTTTAGATTTGTGTTCCGCCGATAATAGAATGGACAACAGAAGAAAATTCATGAGAAATTCATAGAATGGTCATTCAGGAAGACACTTCCCTAAAGCAAGCAATAGGATCAAAATTAAGCGTAAGGGACTGTATGTGCCAGTTACACTAAGTGTCACCCTCGCGAGTAAGGAAATTTGTTATCCTTGGTACAGAAGGATTACCGTGAGGCGAGTAAGGGTCATCGATAATGTGAAAAGACGCCAAAGATGCAGAGGTAAAACATCTATACATAGGTCATCATAGCACTAAATCTTAGTACTCCCCTAAAGGGGGGAATATGGAGTGATGTGGCATTAAATCAAAATTAAGTGGTTCTAGTAACAATGGAATGGTAAAGGAAGAATGCAAAAAAAATGAAAAAGGAATAAGCTTGCACTTACCTAAATCCTACAAATATGCTACGATTCCAGAACATTATGCAAGCATGGCACCAAGGAGAGGAAGTAAGGGTTTCAGCCTGAGATGTTATTGATAAATAAGAAGCCAGTGCAAGACGTAAATTAAGACAAAGGAAATAACCCAAGAAAGATTACGTGAAATATTGATATGAGAATGGGCCAACGAATAGTTAGCAGTTGATTCAGGAAGAGCCTAGTTATGGCTAGACAAGAATATACAGACAAATCAACAGATCGTGCAAGATAAACATAGTGAACCACAACATAGGGAATTCAGTCTCATGGGTATGGCATTGTGATCCTTGAGAAATATTCAGATAGGAGTTGGGGTAGTTAAAGGTACCGTATGACTGTTACGAAAATAAAAGAGAGTGCCACTAGGAAGACAGTCAAAATTGCAGTTCAGAAGCAACCATACGAGCACATGAGTGTGGAGGTAAGTAACTATGGATAATTATAGGTGAGGAAGAACATCAAAAATCCCGTCAAGTATTCGATGTAATAAGCTCGCATCTTTACAAGAGTTAGATGGTCTTCCCTAACTACTACAATAAAAGGCTAGCAGAGAAAATAAGTAAAAAGGCTTCAACCTAAGCATAGTAATTTGAAGAAGGAATGGTCATGTAAAAATAGTGTCACTACAACATTGTATGCACTCTATAAGAAAGTGGCACCTACCGTGGCTAATGAACGGGAAGTAAAAGCAAAAGTAGGATTCGAGATCATATGAGTTGCACGAAAACTCTTGCATTCGTGGGGACTAAGATAAGCTAAGTATGAACGCAACAAGGGGCAGAAAGACCAGGGAAGGTAATAGCTTACGTTTAAAGAAAGCTGAGAAGGAACAAAAGGAATTATTCGATCAATGATCCAGAGTTAGTTATATTATGAACACACTTAAGAGTTTAGAGTATTATCCATGCAGCATATATGTTAACAATCATACAACCATAAAAGACTCTGGTATAAGTTAAAAGAAAGAATTGAGTCCAGATCATAGACAAGGGATTGAATTGTTAGATGATGCTATCACGGATATTCCATAGCTCCCATGAAAGGCTAAAGTAATAACTAATACTATGAGCCGCAGATCGGAAGATAGCATAAGCCTACATAAAGTCTGATCAGAAGGAAGAGGAAACTAAAGAGTTTACATCAACGAAGTAAATCAGGAGTCTGATTATTGGACCCAAAATATTATAGACATCATGACTGAGAAAATTGTAGAATCATTTTAATATCAGAGGTATAAGAGAGATAGTACAACAACCATATTCTATAACGGCTCTACGATAAAGCCAATTAGAAGAGTGCCTACCTCATAAGAAGTCAGTATGAAGCTTCCATCGAATTGTGTATGCACCAAAGGTGCAAGTATTATAGTAGAGCTTCAAGTTGTGGATGTGAATTATACCTATGTTAAAGCGAGGTCATAAAAGAGATAGAATATGTGATGCGAGATTTTAAGGTAAGTAAGGTAAAGGTGAACAACGTACGAGATACTCAAATGTAGAAGGTTGCAAATAATCCATACTGCAGAAAGAAGGTTAGAAGCACTGGGATTCAATATCCAAGAATGATAGCGTCATCGTCAGTGGTATATCTTCCAGCCATGGTTTCTAGGTACCGAGAGGCCTAGTTAAGAGAGTAAAGAAGAGTTTGAAGATGTGATGTCTCGCTTGATGTTTTAGAATAACATAAGGAAATCTATGGTGCAAGCAAGTTGAAGGAAGGTTGCGAGTAGTATTAATAGATATATGTAGGTCGTAAGCTAAAAGTATGGTAGAGTGACAAGGTTTTAGGGAGACATGAGTAAGGATAATGAAAGGCAAGTGAGAAGGTGACGAGAATGGATAAGTCCTTAGGATTAAGCTCATGAAAATAAGAGAGCTGATGGATTCTCTAAGTTATAGAAAGCTCAGTATAGCTTGAATTAACTCAAAGGAGTCTAAGACTAGTAGCATTTAGAAGAGATGGAATATTTCCCTGGTAGTACAATGAGGGTGTAATTGTGATAAATGAAGGATGATGTTTGGGCCTTCGATTGAGTGATGATTTGAAGGGATTCATGAATTGTACAGGATTAAAATACCCACGTAAGGTGAATCACATTAGGGTGCTATGAAATATGGTTATGGAAGCATGGTATCACCCCCAGGTGGATCAGTCTAATCATTTCAAATGTTCCTCGACGCGACGTGAGCCCTAGCGGCAGTGTTACATAGAAGGTCAAGTTATCAGTAGTAAATTATAGATCAACATTGAGGTGAATCAACAATGGATGGATAAAAGTTAAAAAGTATAAGATGATATTAGGCCACCAGTCTTAAGATGAACAATAATGAAGAAGCGTTAAAAGACTTAGCTTTATGTATATAGGATAAGCAACGACAGTAACCTGGAGTTTGTTAGTAGACCTTAGTAATGATAAATCAAAGTAAGAGTTATGGTATAGTATGGCCTACTTAGATGTAGTAAAGCTAATAATGCCCAGAGGGACAACTTGTCATAACTTTATATATGTTCACAAAGTGAGGCCTAGAGATTGGCTAAAAGCTGGAGGAAAGAGGAGAGAAGAGTTGCATAGGCGCACATACAAGGTTAGAGTGGTACAAGTTGCATGATAGAAGGTAGCAATAGTTACGAGATTAAAAGGATTCCGATCACAAGTCATGGTATGAGAAAAAGGCCTAAAGGGGGGAATGCCCAGGCCTTTGGATTTATTCAAAGAACAGTTGCCAAATTGGCAAGGAGAGTACTAAAGTATTCAGAAGACATAAGTTATGGAAATGATAAGTGCATCACTCAACATTCGAGGAAGAATGTTCCAAAGGTGGGAATGATGTTACATCCCATGTTTTAGTACATGGAAGTACGCCATATGTAAATTGATTTAAGCTCGGAAATAAGATGTTACATCTCGCATTTTCGTACGTTAAAGTTTCGTCGAAAGTTAATCGACGTAAGCTCGGGAATGAGATTATTTTGAGATTATAAGTATTACACTATTTCAAATAAGTGATAAGTAAATTCGTGAAGGTTAAAGGGTAACCAAATCAAATAAAATGAGTTTCGTTGAAGATTGTTGATTTGGGATAAAATATTGTCCGAGCTATAATACCCGGAATTTATGGACTAATGCCATACAAGGTACTACATGACCATGATAGTAAGGTGTATAAGGTATGTTAAAAGTGAGTAGTATTTTAAGTAAGCTGAGATATTTTTTAATTGTGTGGGTAATTAGTTAATTATTCGATTAGTGGGAAATTAATAAAGTTGATTAAGAAAACAAAGGTGAATATTTGGATAAGAGTAAGGGCTCCAACGTGGCAGCCCATGAGATTGGATAAAGAACCAATTCGTGACTCTTAAGTATATGGTAAGGTGGCAGATTTTGGAGGATTTGTTTTGTGTGGCTTAGTCATCACAAGTGGGACCAACACCACTAGGATAAAAGACATTCATATCTTATTAAGTAGGGACTTATTTATTAGAAACGGTGGAGAAGGAGCCACTAAGAGAGATTATAAAATCATACAATTCTACTTTTAGATTAGTGTAACGTGATGTCCATGTATGTTTGTAAGCAACGGGTGATGTCCCAAACAAGGATTCACATGAAACTCCTTAATGAAATAGCAAAGAGAGGTATCACACAAATAGAGATATCATTCTGATAACGTAATTGCTTCAACTTAACGTAATTGCTTCAAGATTGTACGGCCTTGTCGGCCTATGTTCGGTGTAATTTTGGTGTTATAGGCCAGTATGTTATATGTATAAGTTTTTATTCCCTCATGTTGTACTCCGGTTCATTTACCTATGATAGAATGATACGAAAGATACGTTACGTTGGTACTCGATTGAGTAAGGTACCGGGTGCCCGTCGTGGCCCATCAGTTTGGGTCGTGACAAGGGGCTCCTACAGCCCAAGCGCTATTATCTGCATGGACAACTCACGTGTTGCACGGACAACTCACGTGCTATCGTATCATATCAAGATCCGCACTGACAGCTCACGTGCTATAGTATCATATAAGAATCCGCACAGAGAACTCACGTGCTAAGTATAAACATCATGATTCGCACAGACAACTCACGTGCTAAGTATAAATATCATGATTCACACGGACAACTCACGTGCTACGGTATCTATACCTCACAACCAGCCCCTCGGCCTTACTCAATCATGTACCTCTCTAGTCTCACGACCCTCATAAATCATAAAGATCAGCCCAAACAAAATGACATAGTGTATCAACAGGAATCAAGAAGAGATTGAGATATGATGTGCAAGTTAAACTATGACTGAGTACAAGACAAAAATTAGCAAATACTTCACAGGTATGTGACCTCTGCGGGTCCCAACCGTACTATCATGTAGCCTAAGTATGATTTCTAACATGATTTGCTATCTCTATAACATAGAGAGAACATGTAATTAACAATAGTCTATTCGACTTTACAATCTCACGGGACGGACCAAGTCACAATACCCACCAGTGCATGCCGACACGTCCGTCACCTAGCATGTGCGCCACCTCTAAAATAGTCACATCATACCAAAATCCAAGGTTTCATACCCTCGGGACTAAATTTAAAACTGTTACTTACCTCAAACCGCACAAAATCCTACTCCGCAATGCCCTTGCCCCTCGAATCAATCTCCCAAACGCCCCGAATCTAGCCACAATGAGTACGATATAATCAATATAAGTTAAAAGAATCAATTCCACAAGAAAAACACGAAATTATAAGCCAAAATCCGAAATAGGCTCAAACCGGGCCCTGGGTCCCCGTCTCGAAATCCGACAAAAGTCACAAAACCCGAAAGACCATTCACTCACGAGTCCAACCACACCAAATTTATCAAAATCCGATATCATTTGCCCCTCCAAAACCCCAAAATTTACTTTCCAATTCCCAAGCCCTAATCTCCCAAATCTCACCTCAAAAACTCACCAACTAGGTGTAAAATCAGTGGGTAAACACCATTAGTGAAGATAAATAGGCACAAGGAACTTACCTCAGCCAAGACTTCAAAATCCTCCTCAAAATCCTCCAACATTTGAGTTGCAAAATGTGAAAATGGTGAAAAATTTCGAAGTCTTCTATTTATAGGTTCTGCCCAGCAAAACCGCACTTGCAGACCTCCTGTCGCATCTACGACACCGCACCTGCGACGACGCACTTGCGGAAATTCCATCGCAGGTGTGAATCCTGCTTAAGCTCCCAGATTCCGCATCTGCGGTCACATATTCACATCTGCGGGCCCTGCCCGCTTCTGCGATCCTTCCCACTCAGACCTTTTTCCGTATCTGCGCCTCCTCTTCCGCATCTGCGGTTTCGTAGATGCGCTCCTAACCTCGCACCTGCACTTCCCGTCCAACCCATCCTTGCCTGCATCTGCATCCTCCTCTTCGCTTCTGCGGGGCCATACTTGCGGGCTCCTACTACAGGTGCAATACACCAGAACAACAGAAGAAACCAGCAATGCCTAAGTAAAGATTTCCTTCCGATGGATATCCGAAACACTCACGAGGCCCCCATGACCTCAACCAAACATACCAACAAGTCATATAATCCCATGCGAACTTAGTCGAACCTTCAAATCACTCAAAACAACATCAAAACTCAAATTACACTCGGATTCAAGCCTAAAGAACTTCTAAACTTTCAAATTCCACAAACGACACCGAAGCCTACCAAACCACGTCCGATTGACCTCACATTTTTCACACAAGTCATATTCAACATTACGGACCTACTCCAACATCCGGAATCGGAATCCGACCCCCGATGTCAAAAAGTCAACCCCCCGGTTAAACTTCTCAAAAATTCGACTTTCGCCATTTCAAGCCTAAATTATCTACAGACCTCAAATTCACAGTCCAGACATGCTCCTCAGTCCAAAATCACCCAACGGAACTAACAGAACCAACAAAATTCCATGCCAGAATCGTTTTCACACACTTCCGACTACGGTCAAAATCCTAAAACTTAAGCTTTCGTTTTAGGGACTACGTGCCCCAAAACACTCTGAAACCAAAAACAAGGCCTCCTAGCAAGTCACTTAAGCAGAAACAAATACATGGAAAACAGTAAATAAGGGATCAGGGCTAATACACTCAAAATGACCGGCCGAGTCATTACACATGGACCCCGGAATGCCAACAAGCTTTGGAAGAACTCAAGTGGTACCTCTCGAGTCCCCCCTGCTCCACACTCCGAAGGTGGATGGACAATTGTACCTTTACTTGGCTGTTTTCGAGATAGCGGTAAGTGGAGTCTTAGTCTGGGAAGAGGAAGGTACGTAATTCCCTATTTACTATGTCAGTAGAACTTTAGGCGAGGCCAAAACAAGGTATTCTCATGTCACGCCCCGACCATGGGGAACGCGACTAGCGCTCAACCGAGATACCCCGG
>AWOL01S0098817.1:0-49976 GCA_000715115.1 Nicotiana otophora
CCCAAGGCGACACACTAGGCATAATAAACCCTTTATCAAGAAGTTCTTGAGTATGTTCTTTTAATTCCTTCAACTCAGCAGGTGTCATACGATACAGAGGAATAGAAATAGGATGAGTGCCAGACACCAAGTCAATATCCTTGTCGGGCGGCATACCTGGCAGGTCTGCAGGAAACAAATCCGAAAAATCTCGCACCACCGGAATAGAGTCAATAGTAGGATTATCAACACCCACATCCCTCACTAAGGCCAAATAAGACAGACACCCCTTCCCAACCATCCGTTGGGCCTTAAAATATGAAATCACTCTACTGGGAACATAGTCTAGAGAACCTCTCCACTCGATACTTGAAAACCCCGGCATCCCCAATGTCACGGTCTTAGCGTGACAATCTAAAATAGCATGACATGGAGACAACCAATCCATACACAATATCATGTCGAAATCAACCATACTAAGCAATAAGAGATCAACTCTAGTTTCCAATCCCCCAATAGTCACTGCACATGGCCGATATACATGGTCCACAATAATAGTATCACCCACCGATGTAGATACATGAACAGATGATACTAAGGATTCACGGGGCATATCTAGATAACGAGCAAAATATGATGATACATACGAATAAGTGGAACCAGGGTCAAATAATGCAGAACCATCTCTGTGGCATACTGAGACAATACATGTGAACACTGTGTCTAAAGTAACGACATCTGGTCTAGCAGGAAGAGCATAGAATCGGGCCTGGCCACCATCTAATTGGTATCCCACTCTAGGGAAGACCCTATCTGCTTGAGCCCACCCCGAGCTGGGTGGGTGGGTGATGAAGTAACTGGTGCTGAAGTCATAGTCTGAATCCTCTCTTGAGCTGGACCTCCCGAAAGGCGGGGGCAATGTCTCTTTATGTGACTCAAATCTCCACATTCAAAACAATCCATCTCGGATAATGGCAACAAGTACTGAAGCAGACCCCGAGAACCATAATAACTGGCAGAAGAACTTGGTACAAACGAACCCTAAACTAATGGTGCACGAGATGAACTCTAAGCTGGAAAAGCACTGAGAGATGAACGACCAGGACGGGCATGTATGGACTATGGCTAGATGATGCACCACGATGAACTGGACGAGCCATCTGAGTGGGCCTTTAAGGATGACCCCTATTGTGGTAAGACTATCCCCCAAAAGGGGGACCACCCGAACCTCGAGGCATCTTGGCCTCCCTCTCCTTACACTCCTGACTACGAACCATTTCTATCTGCCAAGCAATATTGACTACATCATCAAAATTAGCACCAGATACCCTCTCCCGAGTCATGAGCAACCGCAACTGATATATGAGTCCATTAATGAACCTCTTAATCCTCTCCCTATCTGCGGGAACCAACCAAATTACTTGACTATCCAACTCAGAAAACCTCATCTCGTACTGGGTCACAGACATGCCATCCTGACGTAGCTGCTCAAACTATCTATACAGCTCCTCCTTGCGAGATTGTGGCACAAACTTCTCCAAGAAGAGAATAGAGAACTCATGCCTTACAAGTGGTGCTGCACCGACTGGTCTACGCCTCTCATAAGCCTCCCACCATATGAAGGCAGCCCCAGTAAACCGAAAAGTAGTGAATGAGATCCCACTAGTCTCTAGAGTATCTGTCGTGCGAAGAATCCGCTGGCACCTATTCAAAAAGTGTTGGGCATCCTCAGACTCATCCTCGCTAAATTATGGAAACTGGAGTCTCCCAAATCTCTTTAGTCTCCTCTTCTCATTATCAGTCATAGCGAGACCCACCTGAGCCTGTGCAGTTGCAACCGGCTGGACTGATGGTACCCCCGGTGTCTGAAGTCCCTGCATCACCTGCTCTGTATGGGCGGCGGGATTCTGAGTACCTCCCCCGGCTTGAGTTATGGCTACTGCGGCTAGAACAGAAACCGTCTGAGCTCAGCTGGTGCACACAGTCAAAATCTGAGCCAAAGCCTTTTGAAAGCCTGGAATCACAATACGCACAGCTAGTGCCTGAGCTGGCCCCACTGGCTCAACCATATCTGGTACGTGCTCTTGAGCTGGAGCAACTGGTGGATCTGCAGGTGTTGCTCTAGTTGTTGTACGAGCTGCAACTCTGCCCCTACTGTGGCCCCTACTGCAGCCTCGGCCTCTCGTGGCCCTAGATGGTGGTACTAGTGGTTGTCTGTCCTGACTAGTAGCATGTGTCCTCACCATCTGTGAGAAAATAGAACAACAAAAATTTAGAGACCGGAATCAACAAATCCGCTAGACAAGAATACAAGAATATAAAGTTTCCTAAGGGTTCGGCAGCCTCTCGAAGATAAGTATAGACGTCTCCGTACTAATCCGCAAGACTCTACTAAACCTTCTCATGACTCGTGAGACCTATGTAACCTAGGCTCTGATACTAACTTGTCANTCATAATGACCATAACGGGCCCTGAATGCTATCTTTAGAATATCTGAGTCCCGAATCTTCAACTCGTAATACCTCAAATCAATCTTAGAACACCCTCGCTCCCTGAAACTGGTCAAATAGACCATCAATGCGCGGCAAAAGATACTTGTTCTTGATTGTAACTTTGTTCAACTGCCTATAGTCGATGCATATCTGTATAGTACCATCCTTATTCTTTACAAATAGAATCGGTGCATCCCAAGGCGACACACTAGGCATAATAAACCCTTTATCAAGAAGTTCTTGAGTATGTTCTTTTAATTCCTTCAACTCAGCAGGTGTCATACGATACAGAGGAATAGAAATAGGATGAGTGCCAGACACCAAGTCAATATCCTTGTCGGGCGGCATACCTGGCAGGTCTGCAGGAAACAAATCCGAAAAATCTCGCACCACCGGAATAGAGTCAATAGTAGGATTATCAACACCCACATCCCTCACTAAGGCCAAATAAGACAGACACCCCTTCCCAACCATCCGTTGGGCCTTAAAATATGAAATCACTCTACTGGGAACATAGTCTAGAGAACCTCTCCACTCGATACTTGAAAACCCCGGCATCCCCAATGTCACGGTCTTAGCGTGACAATCTAAAATAGCATGACATGGAGACAACCAATCCATACACAATATCATGTCGAAATCAACCATACTAAGCAATAAGAGATCAACTCTAGTTTCCAATCCCCCAATAGTCACTGCACATGGCCGATATACATGGTCCACAATAATAGTATCACCCACCGATGTAGATACATGAACAGATGATACTAAGGATTCACGGGGCATATCTAGATAACGAGCAAAATATGATGATACATACGAATAAGTGGAACCAGGGTCAAATAATGCAGAACCATCTCTGTGGCATACTGAGACAATACATGTGAACACTGTGTCTAAAGTAACGACATCTGGTCTAGCAGGAAGAGCATAGAATCGGGCCTGGCCACCATCTAATTGGTATCCCACTCTAGGGAAGACCCTATCTGCTTGAGCCCACCCCGAGCTGGGTGGGTGGGTGATGAAGTAACTGGTGCTGAAGTCATAGTCTGAATCCTCTCTTGAGCTGGACCTCCCGAAAGGCGGGGGCAATGTCTCTTTATGTGACTCAAATCTCCACATTCAAAACAATCCATCTCGGATAATGGCAACAAGTACTGAAGCAGACCCCGAGAACCATAATAACTGGCAGAAGAACTTGGTACAAACGAACCCTAAACTAATGGTGCACGAGATGAACTCTAAGCTGGAAAAGCACTGAGAGATGAACGACCAGGACGGGCATGTATGGACTATGGCTAGATGATGCACCACGATGAACTGGACGAGCCATCTGAGTGGGCCTTTAAGGATGACCCCTATTGTGGTAAGACTATCCCCCAAAAGGGGGACCACCCGAACCTCGAGGCATCTTGGCCTCCCTCTCCTTACACTCCTGACTACGAACCATTTCTATCTGCCAAGCAATATTGACTACATCATCAAAATTAGCACCAGATACCCTCTCCCGAGTCATGAGCAACCGCAACTGATATATGAGTCCATTAATGAACCTCTTAATCCTCTCCCTATCTGCGGGAACCAACCAAATTACTTGACTATCCAACTCAGAAAACCTCATCTCGTACTGGGTCACAGACATGCCATCCTGACGTAGCTGCTCAAACTATCTATACAGCTCCTCCTTGCGAGATTGTGGCACAAACTTCTCCAAGAAGAGAATAGAGAACTCATGCCTTACAAGTGGTGCTGCACCGACTGGTCTACGCCTCTCATAAGCCTCCCACCATATGAAGGCAGCCCCAGTAAACCGAAAAGTAGTGAATGAGATCCCACTAGTCTCTAGAGTATCTGTCGTGCGAAGAATCCGCTGGCACCTATTCAAAAAGTGTTGGGCATCCTCAGACTCATCCTCGCTAAATTATGGAAACTGGAGTCTCCCAAATCTCTTTAGTCTCCTCTTCTCATTATCAGTCATAGCGAGACCCACCTGAGCCTGTGCAGTTGCAACCGGCTGGACTGATGGTACCCCCGGTGTCTGAAGTCCCTGCATCACCTGCTCTGTATGGGCGGCGGGATTCTGAGTACCTCCCCCGGCTTGAGTTATGGCTACTGCGGCTAGAACAGAAACCGTCTGAGCTCAGCTGGTGCACACAGTCAAAATCTGAGCCAAAGCCTTTTGAAAGCCTGGAATCACAATACGCACAGCTAGTGCCTGAGCTGGCCCCACTGGCTCAACCATATCTGGTACGTGCTCTTGAGCTGGAGCAACTGGTGGATCTGCAGGTGTTGCTCTAGTTGTTGTACGAGCTGCAACTCTGCCCCTACTGTGGCCCCTACTGTGGCCCCTACTGCGGCCTCGGCCTCTCGTGGCCCTAGATGGTGGTACTAGTGGTTGTCTGTCCTGACTAGTAGCATGTGTCCTCACCATCTGTGAGAAAATAGAACAACAAAAATTTAGAGACCGGAATCAACAAATCCGCTAGACAAGAATACAAGAATATAAAGTTTCCTAAGGGTTCGGCAGCCTCTCGAAGATAAGTATAGACGTCTCCGTACTAATCCGCAAGACTCTACTAAACCTTCTCATGACTCGTGAGACCTATGTAACCTAGGCTCTGATACCAACTTGTCAAAAAACAAAACATAGCCTGTCGTGATGGTGCCTAATGTGGTACTAGGAAAGCCGACACCTCAAAACATTTTCAACACTTTTAAGTGAAAAATGAAATAACACAGGTTTAAATAATTAAAGCTTTCATAAAATGGATAGAAAGTCAAAAATCAATATGAAAGTTTCCAAAACTAGTGTGTCACTAAGTACATAAGCGTCTATAGAATATGAATCTGAAAATACTGTCTATGAAAAACTAAAACTAAATACATAAAGCTGAAAGATAGGGAGGGAGAGTCAAGGTCTGCGAACGCCAGGCAGCTACCTCAAAATCTCTGAATGATCAAGCTATTCAGATAATCAACACCCACTGTGGCCGGTAACACCTGGATATGCACGTGAAGTGTAGGATGTAGTATGAGTACAACTAACTTAGTAAGTAACAAGACTAACTATTGGACTGAAAGTAGTGACGAGCTCAACAGGGTACAATTTAATATAGAATTAACAGTACAAAAATGTAGGCTTGTTTTCAAGTTCAACAGATAAAAACTCAATACAAGTAAAATAGATCAACTCTGAATGGTATGAGGGATATGACATCTCTATATCTACATGCCATTGTACATGCTATATGTGGTACACTACAATGGAAGCCTCGCGTACTTTCACTCTCAGAGTACTCAATCACTCAGTACAGTACGGGGCAGGTCTAGCACAGGGAAGATCCATCCCTCAATATAAATATATAGGGCAACTCCATGCCTAGGGAACTCCATCCCAAATATAATATATGGGGCAACTCCATGCCCAGGGAACTCTATCCCATATATAATATCTATTGCGCTGACTGTGGGGGTGCAGACTCCGGAGGGGCTCCTTCAACCCAAACGCTATAATAAGCCAGGTCCAGGCATAAGTAAATAAGAACATGATGCGACGTGCATCTCGATCCCTTAATATCCTCACAATCAAGCCCTCGGCCTCACTCAGTTCTCAATCTCTCCGGTATCTCGAGCTCTCATTAATCATGATAAACAACCCAAACAATGATGATTTAATGCATCAATAAAGAATACAGAGACTGGGATGTAATATGCCAGTAAAAACTGTGACTGAGTACAGAGTGGCAATTTAACAGATAATTCAACATGTAACACGACCTATGGAGGTCCCTACATTATCAACACATAGCCTAAGCATGATTTCTAACATGATTTGCAGTTCAATTTCTATAACACGTGGAGAATATACGGATACCAACAGATTATTCAACAATACATTCCCATGGAATTGACGTGCAGCCGGATCCCTTAATGTCCTCATAATCAGGCCCTCGACCTCACTCAGTCATCAATCTCACTAGTATCTCAGGCTCTCAATAATCATGATAAACAGCATAAACAGCGATGATTTAATGCATCAATAAAGAACAACAAAGACTAAGGTGTAATATGCTAGTAAAAACTGTGACCGAATATAGAGTGGCAATTTAACTGATAGTTCAACATATAACATGACCTCTGGGGGTCCCTACAGTATCAACACATAGACTAAGCATGATTTCTAACGTGATTTGCAATTCAATTTCTATAACTCACGGAGAATATATGGATAACAACAGGTTATTCAACTATAAAGCCCCATGGAATTGAAACTGCACACCCACATGCTACACCTCAACCCCAATCACATGACATAAAATTCGGGGTTTCATACCCTCAGAACAAAGTTTGGAGCTGTTACTTACATCAAATCATGCGAAACTCTACTCCAACAAGCCCTTTCCTCGCAAAACAGCCTCCAAATGCCTCGAATCTATCCATAAATAGTTCGATACAATCAATGCAGTCTAAAGGAATCAATTCCATAAGAAAATACTAAGTTATTAATCAAAAATCAAAACGTCGAATCAAAAACCGCCCCTGGGCCCACATCTCGAAATCCAATAGAAGTCACAAAATTTTGAAGCCTATTCCGCCACGAGTCCAACCATACTAAATTTACTCAAATCCTATACCAAAATCTCAATCAAATCCCCAAAATTCGGCCTACAAACTTTCCTCCTTTTTCCCAATTTTCCACCCCAAATCACTAATTAAATGATGAAATCAAAGACATAAACATGGAATTTAACCAAAACTAAGTAAGAATCACTTACCCCAATAACCCACTTGAGTATCTCTCCAAGAATCGCCTCACACCGAGCTCCCAAAATAAAATTGTGAAAATGAACTCAAACCCTTGTTTTGAAATATTTAAGTTTCTGCCCAGGTGACCCTTCTTCGCGAACGCGGCCCTCTTCTCGCATTCGCATAGCACAAACCATTCTGCCGCCCAAAACCTTCTACGCGAATGCGAGGTCCCTCTCACAAAAGTGATGATTAACTGACCCCAAGCTTTGCGAACGTGAGGTCCCAGTATGCTCCTCTCTTCTTCGCGAACGCGTCCCTCTTCTCGCGTTCGCGACGCACAATCTTTCCCAAACCTTTGCGAATGCGGTTCCCCACTCACGTACACGATGAAAAAATCTTCACCTGCCTCCAGATACTCTTCGCGGACGCGGAACTCCCATCGGGAATGCGAAGAAGGAAGCCAGACACCAGAAATCTATAGCCTCAGCCATCTTCCAAGTTCAAATTCCCATCTATTAACCATCTGAAATCCACCTGAGGCCCCCGGGACCTCAGACAAACCTACCAACAAGTCCTAAACATCATACAAACTTAGTCGAGTATTCAAATCAGATCAAACAACGCTAAAATCATGAATCACATATCGATTCAAGCCTAATGAACTTTTGAACTTCCAACTTCTATATATGATGCCGAAATCTAATCAAATCACGTCTGATTGACCTCAAATTTTGCACACACATCACAAATGACACCACAGACCTATTCCAATTCCTAGAACCCCAACCCCATCCCTATAACCACAAAGTCCACTCTCGATCAAACCTATAAATTTCTAACTTTTGCTATTTCAAGCCTAATTCAACTATGGACCTCCAAATTATAATCCGGACACGCTCCTAAGTCCAAAATCCCCTACCGGAGCTAACAAAACTATCAAAACTCCATTCCGACGTCATTTACACATAATTCAATATTCGGTCAACCTTTAAAACTTAAACTTTCAACTTTGAGACTAAGTGTCTCAACTCATTTTGAAACATTTTCAGACCCAAACCAACAACCCCAACAAGTCACATAGCAGCGCTAAAGCATATAATGAGCAGTAAATGGGGGAACAAGGCTATAACTCTCAAAATGACCAACCGGATTGTTACATTAAGTTATTATATATTTATGTTCAAGATGAACTTCATAGTTTTCATTGACTTGTAGAGAGTTCATATATGTCTTGTTGCACCTCTGTAGTTTTGTGAGCTTAGAAGTTGAGTTTACTACCTGATAATTATAACTAAGATTAAACCAAAAATTGTTTAAACTTATATCCCCTGACTTTTAACCTTGAGTTTGAACTTAAAGTGTCTAAATACTTTCTTCTCTGCATGTGTTTGTCAGACTGTTTTCTGAGTTATTGCTATGGTCTGCTACTCTGTTTAATTATTATCATTATTAAACCAATCATGTTTTTCCCTTCACTGATAATTCTGTTGTGATCTTCATATTGTTCCTTGCATCTTACTTGTCGTATGGTTGAGTTCATTATTTGATAACTGAGATAAACCTGAAAGTTCAATAAGTCCATATCACTTAACTAAGGTGAAAGAACCTAAATTTTTAGATGCTCTCCTCTTCTATATCTGCATCTGCTAGCCTTGAGGGTCGATTCTGGGCTATCACCATGATCTTCTCATAATCACACCTAATTGTTGGATGTATTTGTAGGAAACTATCTTGTCTGAGTTAAGTTGTCTTTTTTTCATGAACCTTTGTTGTACATATTCTGTTAAGGTTAAGCTACTTTTCTCTTCATAGAATAGGTCGTGATCTTGTTAGGATAAAGTCAACTGGTAATTGTTTCATAACTAAGTTTGTTTATCCCATGATTAGTTGAGATCTTCATATACATGTGTAATTCAAAACTTGTGTAGTACATCCTTGTCCTCAATCTCTTTGAGCCACTGGTAATTTTTGTAAAAGCTTGCATGCATCTATCATTTACTTATCTTCCATGAAAATAGGACTTAGACACTTTGTTATAATCAAGTGACACTTGTAGAAGCTGAAGCTTGATCACTTTATACTTACATACTAAGCTAGACTTATGTTTGAATTGAACTTGTTTCGATACAATGCTTTCATTTCCTTTCTTCATTGACATGTTTAATTTGGTTCTGTAATGTGTAAAGTTCCTCTACTTATATGAGGTCACTACTTCATTTACCTTGCCTATTTACAGTTGTCTGAATGTTACAAGTATACATGCAGAACTCTGTAACACCATGTTCTATCTTGAATTATGCTCAGTCCTTCTCCTTATTGTTAATCTGAAACTGAACTTGACTTTCAAACCTTATGAAGTCCATTTGTTGGTATTATCTGAACATGATGGCCTGCTAATACTGTTAGAATCATGACCATGTTGAGGCTTTATGAATCCCATGTTTGAGTCTATGAATTTGTAGTCATGAGAGTTTAATCCTATTCTTGATATCCTTGATAACCCCTCTATAACAATGGCTGACCATGACTGTTTGTCTAAATCTTTAGTGATGATCCTTAAGGTGTTAAGTAGTGTTACTAATCCCTGCATGTGTCAATGACAAACTAAGTAGTTCTCAATTAGTTTCCAAGGCAGGGGCATCTGGATCTCTTGTGTTGCTGTCAATATGAGTTCTGCATGCCCATTTTTTCTCTCTTTGAGTATGTTGTTCCTTAATGACTTACTCTTGTAATAGTATGATATGAAACTTCTGTTTTTCATCTATCTGTGTTCTAAATTCAGGCCCTTTAGTTTTGCTTGATATGTATTCTGTATTTAGTGTCAAAGGTAATCTATATTCTCTTGTGTTATTCTATTAAGAGGAAAAGTATATTTTTGTGGTAAGTAATACTTTAGCATTTAGTTTACATTGGAAGAGCCTCATTGGCATTTAAACCCGTAAGAAAAATATGTCGTTAGTGTTTAAGGGTATTTGGGAGCGGAGTTAGACTCTAGGTTGGGATGCCCTCCCCGGTATAAGTATTTCCCTAGGCCTTGAGTCCCTTGGGAACTTTCAAGTGTCAGGGGATCCAAAAGGAGCATCAACCTCTAGTGGGGCTCCCTACTTAGCTCTTAATTCATTGAAACATTCAGTTCTTTAAGAGTTTAATATTTAATGACAATGAAAGGTTTCCAATGTGAACTATTCGCTAAAGTAAAGCCACCACATTAATATATAATTTTCCCACTAATTTAATCATATTCATGTTTCAATTATCTATTTGTGTACCTGTTACATGCATCAGAATGTGATATGTTATTAGAATATGCTAAATATGTTGAATATGTATCTAATGACTTTTTTGTCTTTTGGACATGTACATCTGCTTGGGACGCCGAGTTCAATTCCAACATTGTTGCATTTCGTCGAGGAGCCCAAAATCAGTTGTACTCATATCTCTTTACTGTTGGGCCTACCTTCTTGAGGACCAATCACTAGAGTCCAATCCTCTTTCCCTCAATCCTTTATCATTGTTTATTGTCCTGTTAATTCAGTTTACCTCTTTTTTGCTAATTTGGTTTATTGTTGGTTGCATTTGTTATGTATTTGCTGTCGTTTTATATTTCATGTATATAACACTCATATATTAGATCACATGCTTTTCTTTTATGCTTTAATATCACATAAACTTACGCAAGCCTTAAACAATATAGGATTTAAAAGGGAAATTAGTTAGTAGTAGATCCTTAATTTGCTAATTATAATCTGCTCGTAAGCTTATTATGTTTTCGCTCATCTTTCTTTTCCTTAAAAGATATTAAAACCCAGAACTTAGCAAAACAACAGCTCTATTTCAAAAGGAAAAATCAGAACTTCAAGAACTATCGCCTTAAGGGATTTTCAGCAAATAATCTTTTCTTTAAGGATATTCAAACCAAGGTATATCTTAGGCTCACTTTCACAAACACCTCTTAGAATTACACCCATCTTCTAAACCAAATGTTTTATAACTCAAACTCTTTCTTCGCACGCTTTACAACTATGGACCATTTACATACATATTTCAAAACTCTCTCAACATATCTTTAAACTCCTTTATAAACTCACACTCCTATCAAGTCTCACATCCCTTTTTATACTCTCCCTTAGATATATGGTAACCCGTACTCTTTAATAGTAATTAAGCATAGTACAAATGATTGGTCCCAAACTTAGTGTAAGACCTATGGAGCTACCTCAGGTAGATTTTAGGGGATGCCTAACACCTTCCTCTTAGAGGAACAAGAATTCTTTCCCATAATCTCACCGGTTAGCAAACTAATAAAGAATATGACTTAATAATTAAATAGGTACCCTAGTATACCTTTAAATACTAGGTGGAGACTCTCTTTCATCAATAACAGAGAAATCACAAGTTGAAACTTGTCTTGACTAGTGCAAAATAGGGTGCAACAATATGAGCATACGGCAACATGACTGCCACATAAACCAGGTCTACAAAAAATCGGGAACTAAAATGTATCATCGGGACCAGGGATTGCACGTCCAGCCATGCAAAAATAAGTTGTACAAATTATCCACAAGAAATGAAAATTTCTTTTCAGTACAACGAATGCTTATGTACTTTTGAAAATGGAAGGAATAAAGTAAAGTCCTTTTATTGTTATCTTGTTTCTTGTCCAAACAATGAATTAATTTTATCATTTGAAAGTTAATTAATTTCAGACAAGGTGGGTTGCTCTGATGGTAAGCACCCTCCACTTCCAACCAAGAGGTTGTGAGTTCGAGTCACCCCAAGAGCAAGGTGGGGAGTTCTTGGAGGGAAGGATGCCGAGGGTCATTTGGAAACAGCCTCTCTACCCCAGGGTAGGGGTAAGGTCTGTGTACACACTATCCTCCCCAGACCCCACTAGTGGGATTATACTGGGTTGTTGTTGTTGTTGTATTTGAAAGTTAATAAAGTACTTCCAATGCTAGTGCAGGAATGAATAGGAGACGTCCACTTCAAGAGAACCGTAAACATAAGAGGGCCCTCTATTATGAAACCCTCACAGTAAAGGGTTGGTTCCGAAAGAATTTATGCCCGAAACCCTAACACTATCGGGGAAAGATGCACCCGAAGCCTTGCATAACTCGACACAAAAAAGTAAAATTTGTGCAATGCTTAAACAAAAAAGCACTTTTATATAACAGACGTGCCAAGCAACACAAGAACAAAAATATGAAAACAAAAATAAAGGGAAAAGAAAAAAAAGACAAAACTACTGCGTCCCTAGAACTCGGGGGAAGAGAAATGTATGCGCCCCTAGGAGAAGTAGGCAGATCTGCTCCCGGCTTGGGATCTCGGCCTTCATCATCATCTCCTTCAAGTTCTTCTTCAGTTCTCGAGAACTCAGAACTGGAATCAGAAGAGTCAGTCGCATCGGGTTGAACCAGAAGGCCCCTTCGGGCAGTTAACTCCAGCTCATGGGCGTTGGCGATCTCGGCATCAAAATCAATGACACCTGCTTTGGCCTCTTCTGAGGTTTTCCTCCCCATGCTATGAATAGAATGTGTTTTTTCAACAATAAGGGAATCCGCTCGGCACTGAAGCTCTGACTTAAGCTGATCAGCCTCGGTCGGAAGGCTACTCCATTCGGATTTGGTGACCAGAAGGCTGAGATCAAGGTCATAGATAGTGGAGTTATAAAATTTATTGTGCTTTATGACCCTCTTATACTTCTCTTCCATCTGGGCACGCTATTCCTCAGCATCAGCAGCCTCTTGAATTTTGGAGTTCAAGGCGGCCTCCAAATTATTCAGTCTTTCAGTAAAGACAGCCTCACGCTCAGCAGCAGCAAGAACAACATTTTGAACCTCAGACCATTTTGCCTTGGCCTCTTAAAATTGTACCTTTAACAGGGAAGCCTCTTGGCTGAGGGTCAAAACCTCCTGCTCACTCTGCTGCAATAGAGCCTCCAACTCAACGGCTTCGGCATCTTGTGCTTCCAGTACTAGGAGGTGAGCAGTAATTTGATCTCGCTCGGCCAACAGTTGATCCCGCTCGGATGTGAGTTTTTATTTATCGAGGATCAACTTCTGAAGGCCCTAGGAAGCAAGAAAGTTAGCCTACAAAGCAAACACTCAAATTAGAAATCATGTCACACCAAGACAAGAAGAAGCAATAAAAGGAACAAATATCATACCGCTATTGCAATGTGCATGCCGTTGTTTACCATACACTCCACCGAAAGAGAGTGTACTTTCTTCTTATTTTTCTCTGAAGCAAGCGGCTTCAGGTTATTGGCAAGTTTCACCGGCCGGGACAACATATGGCACTCGGTAGAGACCGAGAGGGAGACGTTACTCCTTCTCTAAGGATTTGCAGAGGGGGCGGATAGTTATGCCCCAAATTCCTATGGTCTGGGGATTGGGAATGGGGGACATCCTCCTCTCGGGTGTTTGCGGCCGATGAAGATGATGTAGCAATTACTGGTGGTAAAGGCATGGCTGGCAAAGAAGGAGATGAAGCTGATCGCATTGTGGGTTGAAAAGCAGATGCGGAAAAAGCAGTGCTAGTTATTGGTTTCTCATCAACCAAAGACGAAAAAGTCCCGGTACCCAGCCTCATAGTATCGGGAGCAATGACTGGGGCTCGGAAGCATGAATTGGCATCCTCCACTATATCATACTCTCCCTAGAGCACTAGAACGTCGTCCTCAGTTCATGTTATTAGCTCTTCAGATTGAGCATTTTGTTGAGCGATGAAGGTCGTTGTCTCCTCTGTAGGGAAGCCCCTTCATCATTGACTCCCCCATCATCATCAATCACCACAGTGGCTGTGGCTGGCTCGAGCGTGACGTTCTTCACCCATTTATATTTACCCTCGACCATAGAGGAACATCACTTTTTTTGTTGCTTGTTATCCAACCAGGGACTCCGAAAGGAAGCACCTACATTGGAAGCAGGTCTGATGGCACCCGTTCGGGTGAAAGCCTCTGCAGCAACCTCGCCGTATCTGTGGGATCAGCCAAAACGTCCTCCTCGGGGACGGTAACAGACCCCTCCAGAAGACTTGAATTCAACGGAAAGAGATGTTAGCCAATTTTCTTATACGTAAGTAAAAACAAGATTAGTTCGAGAATCAACTTACCATGATTTTTGGGCTTCCACCCGTATTTGAGGGCCAGTTCTTTCCACCGGCGGGTCTTAGGCATGGTAATATCTAAAATCTTCTTGCCCCACTGGTCCAAGCCTTCAACCCTTGGTGGTGTCCACCGAGTTACTGAAATAGTGAAAAGAGAACGATCAGTAACAACTTGAAACAACCTTTAATTAGGGAAAAGACAGACGTTGAACTTACGTGTACGAGTCCACGACTCAGGCAAAGATGGAGTTTTGGCCGCGATGATGTCCCTGGTGGCAACTACAACGAACCGCTTCATCAATCCACGATCATTGTTATCATCCATGCTGGTGAGCAAAGCATGGTAACCACATTTGCTAAAGTTTATTACTCACCCACGAAAGATCTTGGGGGAGTAAAGGTTCATCATTCGATCCAAGGAGATCTCTTCCCCCATCTCCTGACACAGCCACCGAAGACGGGCTACCGTCCGCCACACAGAAGGGCTCACCTGTTCCAAGCAGACTTGATACTGGAAGTAGAACTCCAAGATTACGGGGTCAAGTCTCCCACTTAATGAGAATGGGCCCAAAGTGAAGGGATAAGTATAAACGTACGTAAAACACTTCTTAGGAAAGGTTACTCGCTCCGCCCGGTCAGGAGCGATGACGTCCAGGTCATGGCAACCACAATCTTCCTTCACAGCAGGAATGCTAAAAGGACAAATGGAAGAAGGGTACACACCAACAGCCCATGTATGAGAGTTGGCAGAAGGAAACTTCTCTTCAAAATCCTTGGTTGCACTGAGCCTTCTAGGAATGATGGTGCTCACCCTGGGAGGGGCAGCATCATCGGTACTTTCTTTGATTTTTGAAGAACTTGAGTTCTTGGAGGAGGAGGTCATGGTTTGCAGAAAGAAGTAAGAATTCTTTGAAGAAGAAGATTAAAGAGGAGTGAAAGCAAGAAAGAGTTGAGTGCAAAGAAGCTGAGAGAGTTTTAAAAAACTTGAAGTGTAAAATAAGAAGAATGAGGCATATAAGTAAAAGAATAGGTGGCTTAAATCGTGGACATGATTACCTCAAGAACCAGCAAAAGTATTGCTAAATCGTGGAGTGACACATGTTCGGAGCATTAAATATGGAGAGACGTGCTTCTAATCAAGTGTCAGAAACTTTTCTTCCCACCAAGAAAGGTATCTTCATCAACTTCCCGATGACACAAAGATATGCCACCGAAAAGTAAGAGGACTATATGTATAGGGTAAAATCAGTTCATATTAAATACTTGTATAATAGAGAGACGCGTGGAATCGGAGATAGACAGAAAGCAAAATAGGTGGAAATCAAGACCGGGGGCAACAACTTCAGTTGGCACCGAGAAGCCCCGATGAGAATATTTCTAATGAAGACAAACGAATGCCTTCCACCCAATAGCATTCAATGAAAAATAATTTATAGTAATAAATACACAGTCCGTTATAGAGAATTTTAGCATTCATAGCCTATCGTTGCACATTCTTCAATAGCCCCCATACTTGTCATTTAAGAGGGGCTTGATCCTAGGACCTTGTTCCCTAGGTGCAACTATAAATAGAGATTTCAACAGCCATTTTAAGGACACGAATTTTCTGACAAATTTATGCTACACATTATTCTAAGCTCAATAGCACTTTATTTCTTGTCTATTGATATTCTTATTATTGCCTTTGGAAGCTCTCTTCCCGGAACCAAGATATCTGCTATCTTATCTCAATTTCAATGCTAAGTCTTATATTTTTATTTAATTTAGTTTCCATCTTGGGATCAAATCAATTCGCTTGTCTATTAACCACGTACAAATTCAACTGTACCGTTTTACGAGTAAATAATATATCTTATGAACACCATTATCACTTAACTACGTTGATGATTAGTGAAAAGTATAATTATATTGTGTCATTCGACATATCTTTTATTTCCCTTATTGGTATTTGTAATGTAAAATATAATATTTTATGCTTAAGTGGAGTTTTTATATGCGTAGGGAATGAAGTGAAACGAAAACTTGTGGTAGAGAGAGAGAGAGAGAGAGAAAATAAGGTTTTCAAACTATCTAATGTGTTGTTAAGGGTTCGTTGCATCGGGCTTGTCTGGTACGGTTTACATTTTCTGTGTGATTTGCGAGCTATCACACTAACCAGGTTACCCAGTGCGCACTCAAATGATAGCGGCCATGGGTTTTAGACCTCAAATTGAGGTCGGATTCCAAAATTAATTACATAATCGAGCTCGGGGTTGAATGGGTAAATGGATTTTTGTCTGAACCTCAGGTTTTGACCAAGCGGGCCCGTGGTCGACTTTTGACTTTTTGGGAAAAAGTGTGGAAATTCAAAATTAATGCATTGTAATTGATTGCTTTAGCAATATTTGACATTATTGAGTCAATTGTGGTTAGATATAAGTGGTTTGGAGACGGATTCTAGGGTAAAGGCTCCGGTAGAGCTTTGAGTTGGTCTTTGGAGCGAGGTAAGTGTCGTGTTTAACCATGACTTGAGGGATTAGGACTTGTTTGCCTATTTTCTACTTGTTTAAATGTTTGATACAACGTATATGTGAGGTGACGAGTATTTATACGTTGTTATTGGGTTAAAACATGTGGGTGGAACTTGTTTCTTGTAATTTTTCTCTTTCTTTGATCCTGATATCCATGCTTAGACTAGTTAATTGATAAATTGATTGTTCTTTCCGTACTTATGAGCTATCTATGATAATTGAGTATTGTTTCTGAAGTTGAGATCGGTATTGTGGAACTATTGTTGACATAAGACTTGATATTGCTTATTCCATCTCTTTTTTTTTATATGTTCATTGTTACATGGTAAGGGAGAGTGTTAATACACGAAGGGTGATGTCGTGCCGTATTTGAGTGTTAATTCACGAAGGGTGATGTCGTGCCGTATTTGAGAGTTAATGCACGAAGGGTGATGTCGTGCCGTATCTATTGATTCGTGATAAAATTGAGGGTAAAAGCACGAAGGGTGTTGTCGTGGTGTATTTATCACTTTATGGTGAGATTGAGAGTAAAAGCACGAAGGGTGATGCCATGTCGTTATTACTGTTTCATGGTGAGGTTGAGAGTAAAAGCACAAAGGGTAATGCCATGCAGTTTTATTCATTATGCTTGCTCATTTTGTTGATTGAAGGCTTATTGATTGATTCTTGTTATTATTCCCTGTTGTAGTTACCGTATCTTGTACCCCTTTCGCATGTTCCCTTCCTGCTAGTACTTGTTAATTCTTTATTTATTGTTATTTTGTACGTATTTTTCCGTCTGTACAGGTTTATTTATGTGGGTGTCATGTCATAGCCTCGTCACTACCTCGTCGAGGTTAGGCTCGACACTTACGGAGTACTTTGGGTCAGTTGTACTCATACTACACTCTGCACTTCTTGTGCAGATTTTGGTACTGGTCTCAGCTGTCCATGAGGCCTATCAGCTCGGATTGGCATTCGAAGATTCGAGGTAGATCTACTGGCGTCCGCAGACCTTGAAGTCTCCTTCCATTTCCCCTATTTACTGTTCTTTTCATTCGACACAGTTGTATTTATTTCAAACCCTATTTTGTAGAAATTCTAGAAGTTCGTGAACTTGTGACTCCAGATCCGGGTTGTACTTAGATATTATTGGTTTTATGTCATTTGTATTCTGTTTTAGTTTCTCTTCGGCTTAATTGGTCTTACTTAATTGAATGGATTAAAAATTGGCTTAAAGATTCTCTAACGTTGGTGGGTTCAGCCTTCAACTTTCCAACCTTTGCCAAAAAGCCTCCAATCAACCTACGGACTTCAAAATCAATATCCGGACATACTTCTAAGTCAAAAATCATCATATGAAGCTATTGGAACCATCAAAACTCCATTCCAGAGTCATCTACACAAAAGTCAAACTCCAGTAAACTCTTTCAACTTAAGCCTTCAACCTTACTAAGTGTCTCAGTTCACTCCGAAACATCCCCGAACCTAAATCAACCATCCCGGCAAATCACATAACCACAAATGTGCAAAGAGGAGATAATAAATAGGTGAACGGGGCTACAATATACAAAATGACCGGTCGGGTCGTTACATCCTACCCCTCTTAAACAAACGTTCATCCTTGAACGAGTCTAGAATCATTCCTAGAGTCTCAAATAGGTGTGGATGTCTTCTCTGCATCTCCCGCTCGGTCTCCCAAGTAGCCTCCTCGACTGGCTGGCCTCTCCATTGAACCTTTACCGAAGCTATATTCTTTGATCTAAACTTTTGAACCTGCAGATCCAAAATGTCCACCAGCTCCACATCATAAGTCAAATCCCCATCTAACTGAACCGTGCTGAAGTCCAACACATGTGACGGACCACCATAGAACTTTCGGAGCATAGAAACATAAAACACTGGGTGAACACCTGATAGACTAGGTGGAAAGGCAAGCATGTAGGCCACCTCTCCAATCCTATCAAACACCTCAAAAGGTCCAATATACCGAGGGCTCAACTTGCTCTTCTTCCCGAACCTCATCACACCCTCCAGGGGCGAAACTCAGAGCAAACCCTTCTCGCCCACCATATATGCTACATCGCGAACCTTTCAATCAGCATAACTGTTCTGCTTGAACTGCACTATACAAAGTCGATCCTGGATCACCTTTTCCTTCTCTAAGGCATCAAGGACCAAATCAATACCCAACAACCTAGCCTCCCCCGGCTCAAACTAACCAACTGGAGAACGTCACCGCCTCCCATATAAGGTCTCATAAGGAGCCATCTGAATACTCGATTGGTAGTTGTTATTGTAGGAAAACTCTACAAGCAGAAAGAACTGATCCCATGAACCTCGAAATCCATAAAATAGGTGTGTAACATATCCTCCAAAATCTGAATGGTGGGGTCGGATTGCCCGTCTATCTGGGGGTGAAATGATGTACTCAACTCAACTCACGTACCTAACTCATGCTGCACAACTCTCCAAAAATGCAATATGAACTGCGTGCCTCGATCGGAGATAATAGACACTGGCACATCATGAAGATGAACAATCTCACAGATATAGATTTGAGCCAGCTACTCTGAAGAATAGGTAGTCACGACTGAAATGAAGTGGGCAGACTTGGTCAGTCTATCCACAATAACCCATACTGTGTTAAATTTCTTCAAAGTCAATGGGAGCCCAACAACAAAATCCATGGTAATACGCTCCCACTTCAACTCGATAATCTCAAGTCTCTGAAGCAAATCGCCCGGCCTCTCATGCTCGTACTTTCTCTGTTGGCAGTTCAAATACTGAGCCACAAACTCAAAGCCTGATAATCTTAGCGACACCCAGATGAATCGATTACCGCAAACTATGAGCCTCCTCAAGAATCAACCCACGCAACAGATCCATATTGGGCATATAAATCTGACCCTGCATCCGCAATACCCCATCATCTCCAATAGAAACCTCTTTAGCATCACCGTGTTACACCGTGTCCTTAAGGACAAGCAAATAGGTGCCGCCATACTGACACGCTCTGATTCGCTCATACAAGCAAGACCGAAAAACCACGCAAGCAAGAACCTGGCTGGGCTCCGAAACATCTAACCTCATGAATTGATTGGTCAAAGCCTGAACATCCAATGCTAGCAGTCTCTCAACGACTGGATATATGCGAGGCTACCCATACTAACAACCTTTCTACTCAAGGCATCGGTCACCACATTGGCCTTCCCGGGAAGATATAAAATAGTGATATAATAGTCTTTTAATAGCTCTAACCACCTCCGCTGCCTCAGGTTTAGATCCTTTTTCTTAAATAAGTAATGTAGACTCCAATGATCTGTGAATACCTTACAAGACACGCCGTATAGATATTGCGTCTAAATCTTCAACGCGTGAACAATGGCTTCCAACTCTAAATCATAAATAAGGTAGTTCTTCTCATGGGGCTTCAGCTGACGTAAAGCATAAGCAATCACCTTACCCTCCTGCATCAATACACACCTGATGCCTATCCGCGAAGCATCACAATATACCATATATGAACCCGATGCTAACGGCAAAACTAGAACTAGAATTGTGGTCAAGGCAGTCTTAAGTTTCTGAAAGCTCTCCTCACACTCATCAGACCACCTGAATGGGGAACCCTTCTGATTAATATGGTCAAAGGTGTAGCAATGGACGAGAAACCCTCCACAAAACGGCGATAATACCCTGCCAACCCAAGAAAGCTCTAAATCTCAGTCGCTGAAGACAGTCTGGGCCAACTCTGAACTACCTCAATCTTCTTCGGATCTACCTTCCTCACTAGACACTATGTGGCCCAAGAACGCCACCGAATCCAGCCAAAACTCACACTTGGAGAATTTAGCATAAAGTTTCTTCTCTCTCAAGGTCTGGAGTACAATCCTCAGATGTTGCTCGTGCTCCTCCTAGCTGCATGAGTACACCAATATGTCGTCAATGAATACAATGATGAATGAATCAATATAAGACTGGAATACACTATTCATCTAGTGCATAAAGGTCGTTGGGGCATTGGTCATCCCAAACGACATCACAAGAAACTCGTAATGCCCATAGCGGGTCCTGTATGCCGTCTTAAGAATATCAGAATCCCGAATCTTCAGCTGATGATACCCTGACCTCAAATCAATCTTTAAAAATACTATGGCACCCTGAAGCTGGTCAAATAAGTTATCAATGTACGGTAGTGGGTACTTGTTCTTAATTATAACTTTGTTCAACTGTCTGTAATCTATTGTCCTTCTTCTTCACAAATACAACTGGCGCACCCCCAAGGTGACATACTGGGCCGGATGAAACCCTTATCAAGCAACTATTGAAGTTGTTACTTTAACTCTTTTAATTCTGTTGGTGCCATCCGATATGGTAGAATAGAGATAGGCTGAGTGCCCGATATCAAATCAATACCAAAGTCAATATCCCTATTAGGTGGCATGCACGACAGGACTGCAGGAAACACATCTGGAAAGTCTCTCACTACCGAAACAGAATCAATGGTAGGAGTATCAGCACTAACATCCCTCACAAATGCCAAATATGCCAGACATCCCTTCCCAACCATCCATTGAGCCTTCAAATATGAAATCACTCTACCGGGAATATAATCCAAGGACCTCTCCACTCAACCCTAGGTAACCCCGGAATCGCTAATGTCATGGTCTTAGCATGACAATCCAAAATAGCGTGACATGGTGACAACCAATTCATGCCTAAAATCACGTCAACGTCAACCATGCTAAGCATTAAAGGATCAACTCTCGCCTTTAATCCGCCAATAGTCACCACGCATGACTGATACACATAGTCCACAATAATAGAATCACCTACCGGTGTAGATACATGAACAGTCATAACTAAAGAATCACGGGGCATATCCAAATAATGAGCAAAGTATGATGACACATATGAATAAGTGGGACCAGGATCAAATAATACTGAAGCATCCCCGTTGCGTACTGAAACAATATCTGTGATCACCGCGTCGGAAGCAACTGCCTCTGGCCTAGCAGGAAAAGCATAACATTGAACCTAACCACCTCTTATCTGACCTCCCCCTCTAGGGCGACCTCGACTCGTATGACATCCTTCCCTCCCCCCCTCCCCCGAAGCTAGCTGAGCGGGTGGTGTAGCAACTGGTGCAAGGGTCATAGACTGGCCTCCATGCTTCACTGGACCTCTGTAATAATATGGACAATACTTACTCACTTGCCCCAACACTCCACAATCATAACAACCTCGAGTCAAAAATGACGATGGGGCCTGAATCGGAACACAAAAATTAGAATAACAATAGAAGAACCCGGTACTGATGAACCCTGAACTGATGGAGCATGGTACGAGCTCTGAGTTGGAAGTGCACTGAAAGATGACTGGCCCAGACGAGTACGATATGAACCATGACTAGCCGATGCACCAAGATAAACCTAACGAGCCATATAAGCGGGCCTGTAAGTATGACCTCTGATGTGATATGACTGACCTCCAAATGAGGTACCACTAAAACCACCTGAAACATGGGGCCTCTTGCCTACCTCTCCTCATGCTCAAGCCTGCGAACTGACTCTAAGCGCCTAAAAATCTCGACCACCTGGTCAAACCTAGCATCCGTCTCGGCCTCTCGAGCCAGACTGTAACGCAACCTGTAGTTGAGGCCATCAATGAACCTCCTGGTCCTCTCTCTCTCTCTCGGTGGGAACTAACTATATAGCATAATGGGCCAAATCTGCGAATCTCATCTCATACTGAGTCACAGTCATATCCCCATGGCATAGCTTCTCAAAATCTCTACGCAGCTCTTCCATGCGAGTCTATGGGACAAACTTCTCTAAAAAGAGAATGGAGAACTCATACCATGTAAGTGGCATTGCGCTAATTGTCCAACTCAACTCATAGGCCTGCTATCATCTATAGGCTACCCCTGTAAGCTGAAAAGTAGTAAATGCAACTCCAATATTCTCCAAAATGCCCGTTGTGCAAAGAATTCGCTGATACCGGTCTAGGAAATCCTGAGCATCCTCTGACTCCTCCCCACTACACTTTGGAGGCTTAAGCCTCTCGAACCACTCCAATCTCTTCTGCAACCGGCTGGGCTAGTAGTACCCCCCCTCTCCCCCTCCCCCCGGTGTCTGGAGTCCCTGAGCTAGTTGCTATGGAGTACGAGCAGCAAGAGTCTAGGCACTTCCCCCGGCCTGTGAAGTGGTTGGTGCAGCTGGAACAGAAACCGCTTGAGCCAGGCTCGTACACAAAGTCAAAATCTGGGCTAAGACCTCCTGAAGGCCAGGAATAACGATGGGCACTATTAGTGCCTGAGTTGGCCCCGCCAGCTCAACAACATCTGGTACCTGCTCCTTAGCTTGAGTGACTAGTGGTTCCATATGTGCTGCTCTGGTTGTAGTATGAGCCACACCTCGGCCTCTATCGCTGCCCCGGCCTCTCGCTGCCCTAACGGGTGGTACTGGTGGTCGTCTGCCTAATCCGATCACACGTTGCCCCACCATCTATGAGATAATAGAAGAGTCAAGGTTCAAAATTCGACAATAACAAATTCGCATGATAAGAATGGAAGAAAGTGAAGTTTTCTAATAATTCGGTAGCCTATCGAAGATAAGTACAAACGCCTCCATACCGATCTATAAGATTCTACTAAATGTGCTCATGACTAGTGAGACCAAAGCAAACCTAGTGCTCCGATACCAACTTGTCACAACCCAAAATCCACAAGTCGTGATGACACCTAACTCAACCCGCTAGGTAAGCTAACAATCACATAATAACAATGTAATCGAATAAACATGGTCTAGTAACTCAACAACAGAAGAATATCATAAAGTATATGAGATTAAAACCATAATACTGCTACAACCAACCCCAAAATCTAGTGTCAACAAGTACACGAGCACTACTGAATAACGAGATACAAGTAAAATCTTCTAATACAACTGTCGAAAGAATGGAATAATAAATATAGTGATAACTGTAAAAGAACTTCAAGGACTGCTAATGACATAGAAGCTACCTCATAGTCTCCCAAAAGCTGACAATAACTCAAGTCTGAAAATCACCTCGACCGGATGTACCTGAATCTGCACATGAAGTACAGAGTATAGTATGAGTACAATCGACCCTATGTACTCAATAAGTAACAACACTAACCTTGGGCTGAAAGCAGTGACGAGCTCAGAGCAATAATCAAATGCCAATATCAATAACCGGTAACAGTTCAGAATATAAAGGAAAAACCATAGAAACAAGTAACTTAATGATATCATGTTCAGTTTGTACACATTTCAAAAATTTAGACATGCTTTCAAGTATAACAGTTAAAGCCCAACACATATAAAGCATTTCATTTAACAGCTAGCATGTGGAAGTTACACCTATATGCCTACATGTCAAGTATACATTTCAATCAACAATATCACGGGGGATCCATCAATACTAGCACTTAACACTATACGGGTGACTGGCATAACTGCCCATTATCAAAGTACGTATATAAAATAATGTGTTTGCGCCCACTACTAGCATGTTAGACTCCGGAGAGGCGGATCTTGCCCAAGCGCTAATCATAATCATTTAGCCCAATAGTGATGCTTGGTGCACGCGTTGCCCCAAAAATAATAACACTTAGCCCAATATGGGCCTGGCGTATTGGTCACCTCAAATCAATACCAAACCGGATCTATGGCCCAAACTCAGTCATTTAGAGCTCATGTCTCAGAGAAACACATCTCAAAATGCTCAGTTTAATAGTGTTACACATAAGAGGGATCAACAACATGTGAGGACAAAAATGCGCATATGCGCTTTTGCAAATACGGCTCCCCATCCGTAATTACGACCACTGCCCTGCCAAGCTTAACCCCGCTTCTGTGATGCATCTGCCGCTTCTGCAGCTTCGCACCTACGATCATAATCTCACAGGTGCGATCACACCGGCACCTGAAGCTTCATTTCCTTAAGTTCAAACATCAATCTGATTTCGATCCGAATCACACCCAAGGCCTTAGGGACCCCGTCCAAATATACCAACAAGTCCTAAAATACGATACGAACTTAGTCGAAGTCTCAAATCACATCAAACAACATCAAAATCATGAATCGCATCCTAATTCAAGCCTAATGAAACTAATGAACTTCCAACTTCAAAACCAATGCCAAACCATATCAAATCAACTCCGAATAACCTCAAATTTTGCACACTAGTCCCAAATGATCATACAGTGGACCTATTCCAACTCTTGGAATAAAAATTCGGACCCTATATCAACAAAGTTAACTCTCGATCAAGCCTCTCAACCTTCCAAACCTTCTACTATCCAACTTTTGCCAAAAAGCCTCCAATAAACCTACGGACCACCAAATCCATATCCGGACATATACCTAAGTCCAAAATCACCATACGAAGCTATTGGAGTCATCAAAACTCTATTCCGGAGTCGTATATATAAAAGTCAAACTCTGGTCAACTCTTTCAACTTAAGTCTTCAACCTTGGGACTAAGTGTCCCAATTTATTCCGAAATATCCTCGAACCCAAAATAACTACCCCAAAAAATTACATAACCTCAAATGAGCATAGAAGAGATAATAAAAAGGGGAACATGGCTATAATACACAAAATGACTGGTTGGGTCATTACAACAAGACGGAGAAAAGAGCGGGTAACGTTTCAAGTACATATTTCTTACCTGGCTTTATTGTAGTAAATTAATGATATTTAATTATATCATCATTTGTAGTCATAACGTGATATCCATTTTAGCGAATATCTTTGAAACCTAGTAAGTTTCTTTGAGACTTACTATAATATAATACTTCATTAATAGCCAAATTTATTCCTCCGGATAATAATAATTTTGCTCTTCGAGAGCCTTCCATTAATCTTGTACTATAAGATATTGTATGAACATTGGCTACTTTCATTACCAAATAAGAGAAATATCTCTTATCTCTTAAAATAGTATGTGTTGTAGCACTATCCAAAATACATATATCATCTTTATTGATCTTGGATCTAACTGAAGACTAAGGAATTTCCATATTCTTCGTAAAGAAATAAAAAGTACAACAACAACAACCCAGTAACATCTCACAAGTGGGGTTTGGGGAGGGTAGAGTGTATTCAGACCTTACCCTTATCCCAAGGGGGTAGAGAGGCTATTTTCGATAGACCCTCAGCTCAAGGAGACGAAAAAGATAATATATCAGTACCATCAACAGAAACCATAGAAATAATAACAACATCATAAGTACCAAAAAATAGATGAAAAGCAATAATTGTAACACAACCCTATCATACTAGCCTCTCACCCGGTGCGAAGTAGAAAAGAGCTCCACTACCTCCTAACCTACAACCCTAATGCTCGATCTCCACACCTTCCTATCAAGGGCTATGTCCTCGAAAGTCTTAAGCCTTGCCATGTCCTACCTAATCACCTCTCCCGAATACTTCTTGGGCCGCCCTCTAACTCTTCTCATACTCGCCAAATCCAACCGCTCACATCTTCTTACTGGGGCATTCGGGCTTCTCCTCCGCACGTGCCCGAACCATCTGAGCCTAGCTTCCCTTATCTTGTCATCCATCGGAGCCATGCCCACCTTTTTCCCGAATATCTTCATCCCTAGTCTTATCAATCCTAGTCTTCCAACACATCTACCTCAACATCATCATTTCTGATACTTTCATCTTCTGGATATGAGAGTTCTTAATCGGTCAACACTTTTTCCCATACAACATTGATGGTCTAACCACTGCTCTATAGAAATTACCTTTGAGCATCACTGTCACTTTTTTGTCATATAGGACTCCATATGCTAATCTCCACTTCATCCACCCCATCCATATATGGTGCGCGACATCCTCGTCGATCTCCTCATCCCCCTGGATAACCGACCCAAGATACTTGAAACTACTTCTCTTGGGGATGACATGTGATTCAAGCCTCATGTCCACGCCTGCTTCCCTCGACTCGACGCTGAACTTACACTCCAGGTATTCTGTCTTAGTCCTGATCAACTTGAAACCTTAGACTCAAGGGCATGTCTCCAAACCTCCAGCCTCTCGTTAACGCTGCCTTGCGACTCATCAATCAGAACTATGTCATCAGCGAATAACATACACCATGGTACCTCCCCTTGAATATGGTGTGTCAATGCGTCCATCACTAGGGAAAAAAAACTGAGTGCAGATCCTTACCCATAACAACCGAAAAATTCTCTGAGTCGCCTCCCACTGTCCTAACCCGAGTCTTAGCTCAATCATACATGTCCTTAATCGCCCTAATATAAGCAACCGGCACGCCTTTCGCCTCCAAGCATCTCCAAAGAACCTCCCCAGGTACCTTGTCATACGTTTTCTCCAGGTCAACAAACACCATGTGTAGATCTCTCTTCCTATACATGTACTATACCACCAACCTCCAAATAAGGTGTATATCTTCCTTAGTTGAACGACCCGACATGAACCTGAACTGGTTATCGGATATAGACACAGTCCTCCTCACCCTCACTTCCACCACTCTCTCCTAAACTTTCATGGTATGACTTAGTAACTTGATACCCCTATAGTTGTTACAACTCTAGATATCGCCTTTGTTCTTGTACAACGGTACCACTGTACTCTACCTTCATTCATCTGGCATCCTCTTCGTCCTGAAAGAACATTGAACAGCCCAGTCAGCCACTCCAAACCTACTCTACCCACACTCCTCCAAAATTCAACCGGAATTTCATCTGGTCTGGTCGCTTTACCCTTACTCATCTTGTACATAGCCCCCACTACCTCTTCAACCCTAATGTGTCTACAGTACCCAAAGTCTCAATGATTTTCGGAATGCCCCAGTTCACCTAGCACAATGTCCCTGTCCCCATCTTCATTCAAAAGTTTATGAAAGTAAGTCTGCCATCTTCTCCTAATATGTGCCTCTCTCGTCAATACTCTACTGTCCTTATCTCTGATGTACCACACTTGGACCAGATCTCGAGCCTTCCTCTCTCTTGCCTTGGCTAATCAGAAGAGCTTTTTATCCCTGCCTCTTTCCCCTAGTTCCTTATATAGACGACTAAACGCAGTAGTCTTAGCCTCCGTGACCGCCAGCTTCGCCTACCTCCTAGCTACCTTATACCTCTCTCTGTTCGCTCTCCTCTCCTCCTCATCTGTGCTCCCAACTAACCTCAAGTATGCCTTCTTCTTCTCTTCCACTTTAACTTGGACCACTTCATTCCACCACTAGTCGCCTTTGTGCCTGTCAAGGTAACCCTTCGAGACCCCTAACACCTCTTTCGCTGCCTCCCCAATACAGTTCGCCACCGTCGTCCACATAGAACTTGGGTCCCCACTACTCCTCCAGGCTCCCAAAGTTGCTAACCTCCACTCCAACTCCTGGGTTTTATCCTTAGTCAATGCTCCCCACCTGATCCTCGATCATCCTCGTGCCGACCTCTTATTCCTCTTTATCATGATACCGACGTCCATCACCAAGAACCTATGCTGCGTCGCGAGGATCTCCCCTAGGATAACCTTGCAGTCCTTACACAACCCTCTATCACAACTC
Source organism: Nicotiana otophora (assembly GCA_000715115.1). Lineage (NCBI taxonomy): Eukaryota > Viridiplantae > Streptophyta > Magnoliopsida > Solanales > Solanaceae > Nicotiana > Nicotiana otophora. The sequence continues at coordinate 28,381 of AWOL01S0098817.1, forward strand.
ATGAGGAGGATGTGGTCAATCTGGGTCCTCGCCACCGTACTTTAGAAAGTAACCAAATGCTCCTCCCTCTTTGGAAAACTAGAGTTTGCAATCACCAGCTCAAATACCTCAGCAAAATCCAACAGCGGAGTACCTCCTTCGTTCCTAACCCCAAAGCCGAAGCCGCCATGCACCTCGCTATAGCCATCAGTAGTCGACCCAATATGACCATTGAAATCCCCTCCTATAAATAACCTCTCAGCAAGAGGGATACTATACATAATCTCATCCAACCCTTCCCAGAAGCGCCTTTTAACCTCCTCATCCAAGCCCATCTGCGGCGCCTAAGCGAGCTACATTTAGAGTGCACTCCCCAACCACTAGCTTAATAGTCACTAATCTATCACTCACCCGCCTGACCTCTACCACCAACTCTCGAAGATCCCTGTCTACCAAAATACCCACTCCATTCTTACCCTTCATGACTCTAGAGTACCACAACTTATACTCGTCTGCATCCCTCGCCCTCGATCCTACCCACCTAGTCTACTGGACACAAGCTATATTAACCTTCCTCCTCTGAAGAATCTTCGCCAACTCTATAGACTTACCTGTCAGTGTTCCTATGTTTCATGACCCAATTCTCAACCTAGAGGCTCTATTGTTCCCCTTGCCTCTCATCCCAGCCCCTGAGCCCTTCCCCACCTCCCGCCCCACCCGAGGACATGACCTTACTCTACCATCCCAGACCTCAACCACTATACCTACGATAGACTAAGGAAAACCGTGAACCCAAAATAGGCAAAGGACCAATCTAGAAGAAACCTATATGTAACTACAGACACGCAGATATTATGATTACACTAAAGCGAACTAAAATGACAACAATTTAACTAATACAATGAAGAGATTCAGGGAGGCGGGAGGTACCAACTCCCGAGAGTATAACCTTGATATTCAACTTGATGCCGCCTTTGCTGCCACTTCTTCAATGACAATCGCCGAAAAAGGTCACCAAAAAGTTGGCCGTAGTGACTGTTGCTCGTCAGAGCCGACTGGAACATTGTGGGACGGGGCGCTTCTAAAGAGACGACTGCCACTAGGAAATCTTTTGGCCGAAAATCTAACTGCACAGTAGCACACTCAACAGCGTATGGTTGGATCCCACTGGGGACCTTAGATCTGTCGTCACTGCGTACACACACAAGAAAGGGGGGGAGGAGAGAGAGAGAGAGGAAGAGAGGGGGATAGAGTAGAGGAGATGAGATGGAAGTCACCAGCTCTGTGCAAGCCGCCGACGTAGGAGGAAAAACGGGCGGAGAAAGGGATAGGATAGAGAGAGGAGAGGAAGGAGAGAAGGGGGGATGAGAGAGAGAAAAGAGGGGGGATAGAGAACGAGAACTTACCTGGTGGTGATGGCCGTCACCGGTGCCAGAGCCTAGCTTGTCACCGGTGGTGGCAGAGAGCTGTTAGACACAGTAGAGTGTGAGAGAGAGCAAGTTCGAAGAGAGAGAAAGTTCGAAGAGAGAGAACAACATGATAAAGAAATAAAAATAACACATGATGTACGAAAGAAATAAAAAGTACATTATAAGAAATACGAAAGACTATCAATAAATAAGCATTAACAAATGAGACTAGGAATATAGAGACTAGCACACATGATGCTTTCAGAAAAATACACTGAGAAGAACAAACTACCTGCAGACATAATATAAAAAAAACAACTTTTCTTTAAGTTTTATTCCCTAATAAGATAATCACTTCTTCAGTCAATATTGTCAAAGAAGTCTCCAGCTTCTAAATGAGTAATATTTGCAAGGCCTCCAAAATCATCATTTTTATATGCAAGATTTGCCTTAACATCATCATATTTGTTTGAGGGACCTGCTTTATCATCATTATTTTTGAAAAGTTAAGTGTGCCTCCGTATTTTTCTCTTTTTTTTTATGGAGGTTTGATAAAGTTTAACAAAATGGTCAAGTGTACAACAAATACGTGCCCACTGACCTTTCATACCACATCGGTGGCAAATATTAACTCTGTCTTTTAAAGGATTATTTTGAGAACCCTTATCGTTCTCTTATTTATTTCCAACATGATGACGATAATTATTTCGTCCCCTTCCACGTCCACGTCCATGTCCACAACCATAGCCATGACCAAGACCACGATAATTGTTTTGTCTTCTTTCAGACTTTTAATTCGCTGCTACCATATTCACTTCGAAAAATGGTACATATCCAGTCGGACGGGCTTCATGATCTTCATTAAAAGGGTATTATGTTGCTCAGTCATCAGGAGGCATGAGATTAATTTAGAATTTTTCTTTAAACCCTTTTCACGGTACTGATGTTGCAATACCATATTTGAGGCATGAAAAGTGGAAAGAGTCTTTTCTAGTAAGTTCTCATCATTCGCATTTTCCCCACATAATTTAAGTTGGGAAGTTATCCTGAATACAACATAATTATATTCACTTACGATTTTAAAATCTTGTAACTGTAAGTGAATCTATTCATATCGATCTCTTGGCAATACCATCGCTTAAGATGGTCATATCACGCCTTCAAACTACTCCATGATTCAAATGGATCTTGCAGGGTTAAGTATTCAGTTTTTAACCATTCATATAGAAGATGACGAAGGAAAATCATTGCCTTTGCACCTCCGACCACCTACTCCCCTCCAAACCTCATCTGTGCATCACAACCCGCACATGCGATCAAAGCTCTGTAGGTACGGTTACACCATCAGAGGTCCAACTTCAGCAATCACTCAACTTCAACTTTTGATTTGTTAACCATCCGGAATCAACCCGAGGCCCCCCGGGACCTCAACCAAACATACCAACAAGTTCTAAAACCTCATACGAACTTAGTTGAGCCCTCAAATCACATCAAACAACATCAAAATATGAATCGCACCCCAATTCAAGCCTATTGAAACTAAGGAAATTCAACTTCTACAAACGACACCGAAACCTATCAAAACACGTCCGATAGACCCCAAATTTTGCACAGAAGTCACATTTGACATTACGGACCTACTCCAACTTTCGGAATCTAAATCCAACCCCGATATCAAAAAGTCCACTCCCGGTCAAACTTCCTAAAAATTCAACTTTCGCCATTTCAAGCCTAGTTCCACTACGGATATCCAATCACAATCTGGACGCTCTCCTAAGTCCAAAATCACCAAATGGAGCTAACAGAACTATCAAAACTCTATTCCAAAATTGTTTACTCATAGATCGACATTCAGTAAATCATTTCAACTTAAGCTTTCAACCTTGAGACTAAGTGTCTCATTTTATTCTGAATTCACCCCGGACCCAAACCGACTACCCTGGCAAGTCATATAACAGTTATAAAGTACAAAATGAGTAGTAAATAGGGGAACGGGGCTACAACTCACAAAAATGACCGGTCGGGTCATTACATCCTCCCCCTCTTAAACAAACTTTCGTCCTCGAACTGGTCTAGAAACATACCTGGAGTCCCAAATAGGTGTGGATATCTGCTCTGCATCTCCCGCTCGGTCTCCCAAGTAGCCTCCTTAACTGACTGACCTCTCCATTGCACCTTCACTAAAGCTATGTCCTTTGACCTCAACTTACAAACCTGCCGACCCAAAATGACCACCGGCTCTACATCATAAGTCAAATCACCATCCAACTGAACAGTACTGAAATCCAAAATATGAGATGGATCGACGACATACGTCCGGAGCATAGAAACATGAAACACTGGATGCACACTCGACAAACTAGATGGCAAGACAAGCTTGTAAGCCACCTACCCAATCCTCTGAAGTGCCTCAAACGGCCCAATATACTAAGGGCTCAACTTTCCCTTCTTCTCGAACCTCATAACAACCTTCATGGGTTAAACCTTGAGCAGTACCTTCTCCCCAACCGTGTAAGCAACATCACAGACCTTCATGTCGGCATAACTCTTCTGTCTAGACTGCGCCATGCGAAGCCGCTCCTGAATCATCTTAACCTTGTCCAAAGCATCCTGGACCAAGTCAGTACCCAATAGTCTAGCCTCACCAGGATCAAACCAACCCATCGAAGATCTACACCATCTCCCATACAAAGCCTCATACGGAACCATCTGAATGCTCGAGTGGTAGTTGTTGTTGTAGGAAAACTCCGCGAGTGGCAGAAACTAATCCCAAGAACCCCCAAAATCAATGACACAAGTGCGTAGCATATCCTCCAATATTTGAATAGTGTGCTTGGACTATCCGTCCTTCTGAGGGTGAAATGATGTTCTCAACTAAACTTGGGTACCCAACTCTCGCTGCACGGCGCTCTCTGATGCAATCATATAAGGATGACCGAGAAACCACACAAGCTAGAACCCGGTTGGGCTCTGCAATATCCAATCTCACGAACTGGTTGGCCAAAGACTGAACATCAACTACAAGAGGTCTTTCTCCCACGGGAATGTATGCAAGACTACCCATACTCACCGCCTTTCTACTCAAGGCATCGGCCACCATATTGGCCATTCCAGGATGATACATAATAGTGATATCATAGTCCTTTAGCAGCTACAACCATCTCCACTGCCTCAAATTTAGATCCTTCTATTTGAACAAGTGTTGGAGGCTCCAATGATCCGTAAACACCTCACAAGACACACCGTTGATATAATGCCTCAAAATCTTCAATGCATGAACGATGGTAGCTAACTCCAAATCATGGACAGGGTAGTTCTTCTCATAAGGATTCAACTGACGTGAAGCATAAGCAATCACTCTACCTCCCTGCATCAAGACACACCCAATACCGATCCGAGAAGCATCACAATATATTGTATAAGAACCAGAAGATGGAGGTAGAACTAGAACTTGAGCGGTGGTCAAGGCAGTCTTGAGCTTCTGAAAGCTCTCCTCACACTCATCCGACCATCTGAACATAGCACCCTTCTGGGTCAATTTGGTCAAAGGCGATGCAATAGACGAGAAACCCTCCATGAAGCGATGATAGTAACCGGCCCAGCCGAGAAAGCTCCAAATTTTCGTAGCTGAGGACGGTCTGGGCTAACTCTGAACCGCCTCTATCTTCCTCGGATGCACCTGAATCCCCTCACTGGACATCACATGCCCCAAGAATACCACTAAACTAAGCCAAAACTCATATTTGGAGAAATTAGCATAAAGTTTCTCCTCCCTCAACAGCTGCAACACAATCCTCAAATGTTAGGCATGCTCCTCCTGGATACGAGAGTACACCAGGATATCATGAATAAACACTATGACAAACGAGTCGAGATAAGGCTGAAATACACTATTCATCAGATGCATGAATGTTGTTGGGGTGTTGGTCAGCCCAAAAGACATCACGAGGAATTCATAATGACCATAACGGGTCCTGAATGTCGTCTTTAGAATATCCGAGTCCTGAATCTTTAACTGGTGATACCCAGACCTCAAGTCAATCTTAGAGAACACCCTTGCTCCCTAAAGCTGGTCAAATAGATCATCAATGCGCGGCAAAGGATACGTGTTCTTGATTGTAACTTTGTTCAACTGCGTGTAATCAATGAACATCTGCTTATAACCATCCTTCTTATTCACAAACAAGACCGGTGCACCCCAAGGCGACACACTAGGCCTAATAAACCCCTTATCAAGAAGTTCCTGAAGCTACTTCTTCAATTCCTTCAACTCAGCTGGTGCCATACGATACGGTGGAATAGAAATGGGCTGGGTGCCCAGCACCAAGTCAATATGAAAGTCAATATCCCTGTCGGGCGGCATGCCCGACAGGTCTACAGGAAACACATCCACAAAATCTCGCACCATCGGAATAAAATCAATAGCATGAGTATCAGCACCAACATCCCTCACAAAGGCCAAATAGTATAAACAACCCTTCCCAACCATCCGCTGGCCTTCAATTATGAAATCACTCTACTGGGAACATAGTCTAGAGAACCTCTCCACTTGATCCTTGGCAGCCCTGGCATCGCCAACTTCACGGTCTTAGAGTGACAATCTAGAATAGCATGACATGGAAACAACCAATCCATACCCAAGATCACGTCAAAATCAACCATACTAAGCAGCAAGAGATAAACTCTAGTCTCCAAATCCCCCAATAATCACTACACACGATCGATATACGCGGTCCACAACAATAGTATCGCCCATTGGTGTAGATATATGAATAGAAGAAACTAAGGACTCACGGGACATATCCAGATAATGAGCAAAATACGATGATACATACGAATAAGTGGAACCAGGGTCAAATAATACATAGGCATCTCGGTGTCATACTGAGACATTACCCGTGATCACTGCATCGGAAGCAAATCTGGTCTGGTAGGAATAGCATAGAATCGGGCCTGATCGCCACCTGATCAGCCTCCCCATCTAGGGCGACCCCTAGCAGACCAAGACCCACCCCAAGCTGGCTGAGTGGGTGGTGCAACTGCTGGTGCTGGTGCCATCAGCCGAGAACTCTGTTGTGGAGCCCTACTCAACAACCTAGGGCAATCTCTCTTGGTATGACTAAAGTCTCCACACTTGAAACAACCCCTCCTCTGATGGAACTGCTGCTCCTGATAACCCGAGGAACTACCTGTAGAAACCTAAGCGGACGAGGCATGGTGAGAACTCTGCGCTGGTAGTGCACTGAATGAAGACTAGCCTGAGTGAGCACTGTAAGAACCGTGTCTAGCTGATGCGCCATGATGAGCTGGATAAGTCATTTGAGCAGGCCTATAAGGACAACCCCTATTGTGGTAGGATTGTCCCCCAGAAGGTACACCACCAAAACCGCCCGAACCTTGAGGCCTCTTGGCCTCCCTCTCACCATGCTCCTGACTACGGACCATCTCTATATGTCGAGCAATGTCAACCATCTCGTCAAAAGTAGCACCAGACACTCTCTCACTAGTCATAAGCAACCGCAGCTGATACGTGAGGCCATAAATGGACCTCGTAATCCTCTCCCTATCAGTGGGAACCAACCAAACTGCATGACGATCCAACTCAAAAAACATTATCTCGTACTGCATCATAGACATGCCCTCCTGATGTAACTGCTCAAACTATCTACGCAGCTCCTCCCTTCGAGACTGCGACATGAACATCTCCAAGAAAGGAATGGAGAACTCCTGCCATGTAAGTGGTGCTGCACCGACCGGCCTTCGCCTCTCATAAGCCTCACACCATCAGAAGACAGCCCCAGAAAACTAAAAATTAGTGAACGATACCCCACTGGTCTCCAGAATACCTATTGTACAAAGAATCGGCTAGCACTTGTCTAAGAAACCCTGGGTATCCTCTGCTCAGAACCTATCAGTGGGAACCAACCAAACCGCATGACGAGCCAACTCAAAAAACATTATCTTATACTGCATCATAGACATGCCCTCCTGATGTAACTGCTCAAACTATCTGCGCAGCTCCTCCCTGCGAGACTGCGACATGAACATCTCCAAGAAAGGAATGGAGAACTCCTGCCATGTAAGTGGTGCTGCACCGACCGGCCTTCGCCTCTCATAAGCCTCACACCATCAGAAGACAGCCCCAGAAAACTAAAAATTAGTGAACGATACCCCACTGGTCTCCAGAATACCTATTGTACAAAGAATCGGCTAGCACTTGTCTAAGAAGCCCTGGGTATCCTCTGCTCAGAACCTATCAGTGGGAACCAACCAAACCGCATGACGAGCCAACTCAAAAAACATTATCTTATACTGCATCATAGACATGCCCTCCTGATGTAACTGCTCAAACTATCTGCGCAGCTCCTCCCTTCGAGACTGCGACATGAACATCTCCAAGAAAGGAATGGAGAACTCCTGCCATGTAAGTGGTGCTGCACCGACCGGCCTTCGCCTCTCATAAGCCTCACACCATCAGAAGACAGCCCCAGAAAACTAAAAATTAGTGAACGATACCCCACTGGTCTCCAGAATACCTATTGTACAAAGAATCGGCTAGCACTTGTCTAAGAAGCCCTGGGTATCCTCTGCTCAGAACCTATCAGTGGGAACCAACCAAACCGCATGACGAGCCAACTCAAAAAACATTATCTTATACTGCATCATAGACATGCCCTCCTGATGTAACTGCTCAAACTATCTGCGCAGCTCCTCCCTTCGAGACTGCGACATGAACATCTCCAAGAAAGGAATGGAGAACTCCTGCCATGTAAGTGGTGCTGCACCGACCGGCCTTCGCCTCTCATAAGCCTCACACCATCAGAAGACAGCCCCAGAAAACTAAAAATTAGTGAACGATACCCCACTGGTCTCCAGAATACCTATTGTACAAAGAATCGGCTAGCACTTGTCTAAGAAGCCCTGGGTATCCTCTGCTCAGAACCTATCAGTGGGAACCAACCAAACCGCATGACGAGCCAACTCAAAAAACATTATCTTATACTGCATCATAGACATGCCCTCCTGATGTAACTGCTCAAACTATCTGCGCAGCTCCTCCCTTCGAGACTGCGACATGAACATCTCCAAGAAAGGAATGGAGAACTCCTGCCATGTAAGTGGTGCTGCACCGACCGGCCTTCGCCTCTCATAAGCCTCACACCATCAGAAGACAGCCCCAGAAAACTAAAAATTAGTGAACGATACCCCACTGGTCTCCAGAATACCTATTGTACAAAGAATCGGCTAGCACTTGTCTAAGAAGCCCTGGGTATCCTCTGCTCAGAACCTATCAGTGGGAACCAACCAAACCGCATGACGAGCCAACTCAAAAAACATTNATCAAATAGTTACTTCATGACAAGTTTAAGTGAAACAGAGTGTAATATCTTTCAGAAATTTCAAGACAGTGATACATGGCAGCTAAGTGCAACAATAATGAAATTAAATGCATCCTCTCAGGGTCACAGTCACTCAGCCCTCCCATTCACTCAGCACTCGGCACTCGTACTCAGTAGGTACCTGCGCTCATTGGGGGATTGTACAGACTCCGGAGGGGCTCCTTCAGCCCAAGCGTTATAATTCGCACGGACAACACACGTGTTGCACGGACAACTCACGTGCTATAGTATAATACCTGGATCCGCACGGACAACTCACGTGCTACAGGAATAACTCACGTGATATAGTATCAATATCTCACAATCAGGCCCTCGGCCTCACTCAGTCATCAATCTCTCCAGTCTCTTGGGCTCTCAGTGATCATGAAAGCCAGCCCCAACAGAAATGATATAATGTATCAACAAGGAACAATAGAGACTAAGATATAATAAACAAGTAAAACTGTGACTGAGTACAAAATAATAATTTAGCAGATAATTCAATATGTACACGACCTCTGTGGGTCCCTACAGTGCCACACATAGTCTAAACATGATTTGTGATTCAATTTCTCTACTACATGGAGAATGTACAGATAACAACAGATTATTCAACTTCACAGTTTCATGGAATTTGTCCAAGTCACAATTCCAACGGTGCACGCCCACACGCCCGTCACCTAGCATGTGAGTCACCTCAAAATCAAATACATAACACGTAATATGGGGTTTCGTACCCTCGGAACCAAATTTAGAACTGTTACTTACCTCAATCCGAGCAAATCTCTAATCCAACATACCCTTGCCTCGCGAAAGGACCTCCAAATGCCTCGAATCTAGCCATAAACAATGTGATATAATCAATACGGGCTAAAGGAATCAACTCCATAAGAAAATGCTAATCTATTAATCAAAATAAAAAATCGGCTCAAAAGTCGGCCCCCGGGCCCATATCTCGAAATTCGATAAAAGTCACAAAAATCGAAAGCCCACTCAACCACTAGTCTAACCATACCAAATTTATCAAAATCCGATACCAAATCGTCACCCAAATCCCCAAATCAAACTCTTCAAATCCCTAGCCTCAAAATCCCAATTTGCACCTTAAATACATACCAACTAAGTGGGAAAATCAATAGGGAAGCAAGATTATTAATCAAAAATGAGCACAAGGGACTTACCTCAAAAATCTCCTCGAAAACCCTCTCAAGAATTGCCTAAACCGTGCTTGAAATATTTGAAATGAAGCCAAAATCTCGAACCCTTATTTTAATAATCTGCCTAGGCTTTACGATTCTGCGGACACTTAACCGCTTCAGCGGCGTCGTAGAAGTGACATCACCCACGCATCTACAGTCCCTCACTCTACTTCTGCGGACTCACTTCTGCCAGCATCCAAGGCTCTTTTGCGGTCCTAGATCATCTACCCACTTCCGCTTCTGGGGTCCTCCTGCCGCATCTGCGGTCACGCAGATGCGGAACTCCCTATCGCACCTGTGCGCCTTCCGCTTCTGCGCACCTCTAACTGCACCTACGGCCACACAGGTGCGGAAAACTCTTCGCACCTCCAACCACCTGCACACTCCCCTCTAAACCTCATCTGTGCATCACAGCCCGCACCTGCGATCAAAGCTCTATAGGTGCGGTTACACCAGTAGAGGTCAACCTTCAGCAATCACTCAACTTCAACTTTTGATCTGTTAACCATCCAGAATCAACCCGAGGCCCCCCGGAACCTCAACAAAACATACCAATAAGTCCTAAAGCCTCATACAAACTTAGTCGAGCCCCCAAATCATATCAAACAATATCAAAACATGAATCGTACCCCAATTCAAGCCTATTAAAACTAAGGAAATTTAACTTCTACAAATGCCGCCAAAACCTATCAAAAGAAATCTGATTGACCCCAAATTTTGCACACAAGTCATATTTGATATTACAGACCTACTCCAACTTCCGAAATCTGAATCCGACCCTGATATCAAAAATTCTACTCCCGGTCAAACTTCTCAAAAATTTAACTTTCAAAATTTCAAGCCTAGTTCTACTACGGACCTTCAAATCACAACCCGGACACGCTCCTAAGTCCAAAATCACCAAATGGAGCTAACAGAACTATCAAAACTCTATTCTGGAATTGTTTACTCATAGATCGATATTCGATCAATCATTTCAACTTAAGCTTTCAACCTTGAGACTAAGTGTCTCATTTCATTTTGAATTTACTCCGGAACCGACTACCCTGAAAAGTCACATAACAGCTATAAAGTATAAAATGAGCAGTAAATAGGGGGACGGGGCTACAACTCTCAAAAATAACTGGCTGGATCGTTACAGATCTAAAGGTAAATTATTTTCCCTACCATAGTAAACGCTTAGTCTTAAGATGTTTATGGTTTGATTAAACCTTAGTTTTCAATGGTTGGTTTCAGTGATTAAAATATCTAGGTTAGCAAATTTTGTCATTTAGGTTGGGGTTTCTTCTGTGGGTCTTTATTATCTGATATTCACTTCAAGCTATATTATTTTAAGCATATTGGGGGGTGGGGGGTTAAACATTTCTTTAACTTTATGGGTTATTGTATTTACATGTGCTTGTGATAGTGGTCCCCAATGTATAGTATAATAATTCATTTTNGCACCTCCAACCACCTGCACACTCCCCTCTAAACCTCATCTGTGCATCACAGCCCGCACCTGCGATCAAAGCTCTATAGGTGCGGTTACACCAGTAGAGGTCAACCTTCAGCAATCACTCAACTTCAACTTTTGATCTGTTAACCATCCAGAATCAACCTGAGGCCCCCCGGAACCTCAACAAAACATACCAATAAGTCCTAAAGCCTCATACAAACTTAGTCGAGCCCCCAAATCATATCAAACAATATCAAAACATGAATCGTACCCCAATTCAAGCCTATTAAAACTAAGGAAATTTAACTTCTACAAATGCCGCCAAAACCTATCAAAAGAAATCTGATTGACCCCAAATTTTGCACACAAGTCATATTTGATATTACAGACCTACTCCAACTTCCGAAATCTGAATCCGACCCTGATATCAAAAATTCTACTCCCGGTCAAACTTCTCAAAAATTTAACTTTTAAAATTTCAAGCCTAGTTCTACTACGGACCTTCAAATCACAACCCGGACACGCTCCTAAGTCCAAAATCACCAAATGGAGCTAACAGAACTATCAAAACTCTATTCTGGAATTGTTTACTCATAGATCGATATTCGATCAATCATTTCAACTTAAGCTTTCAACCTTGAGACTAAGTGTCTCATTTCATTTTGAATTTACTCCGGAACCGACTACCCTGAAAAGTCACATAACAGCTATAAAGTATAAAATGAGCAGTAAATAGGGGGACGGGGCTACAACTCTCAAAAATAACTGGCTGGATCGTTACAGATCTAAAGGTAAATTATTTTCCCTACCATAGTAAACGCTTAGTCTTAAGATGTTTATGGTTTGATTAAACCTTAGTTTTCAATGGTTGGTTTCAGTGATTAAAATATCTAGGTTAGCAAATTTTGTCATTTAGGTTGGGGTTTCTTCTGTGGGTCTTTATTATCTGATATTCACTTCAAGCTATATTATTTTAAGCATATTGGGGGGTGGGGGGTTAAACATTTCTTTAACTTTATGGGTTATTGTATTTACATGTGCTTGTGATAGTGGTCCCCAATGTATAGTATAATAATTCATTTTATCTTAAAGGCTTTAACTTTATTAGTTGTTATATTGCATATGGTTGTATTGTCATAAAGGCTGATTTGGTGGTCCGGGTTGTCTTTATGTGCTTTGTGATTTAGGGTATTGGACCATGTTCTTTCCCTTTGTCTAGGGATATTACTTCACTATCTTTTATTAGTTTCTTTGAATGTTGCTTTACTATTTTTTATTAGTTTCTTTTCAGATTTATTTTATAATATTGATTGGTTATGTTGTTGTTTAGTTTATTTTCTGGTTCATCTGCTTATTTTTTAATATGTCAATTGATTGTAAATTGCTTATGATTAATTTGGACTTGATATTTAACTATGGCGAGGAATGGAGTAGAGAGCCACAAGTCACATACACTAAGAAGATGTTCCACACCTTGAAAGGTTATGACTTTGACCATCTATCCTTTATAGATATTATTAATGAGTTTTGCACTAAGTTATTATTTGGTGGCGTTCAACAAGTTAATGTATCTGCTCCTTCTGGTAGATACTATGAAATTGATGGGATAATGGTATTAGAAAGCTGTTGGGAATAGTTTGTAGTGATTACACTGTTGTTGATATATTTGATGTAGAGGATTGTGAGTTGGAAATGAATGCACCTGATATTTTACATTATGGTGAGGATGAACCTAATGATGTTGCACTTGATCATGAGACTGCACCTAAGTGTAGATCAACTGATGGTGAGGGTGATGATGAACCTGACTCTGATTCTTCAAAGTATGATTCTGATGAATTAGATATTATCTCAACTCAGAGGAGTATGAGTATAACTGATCAGCTGCTGGATTACAAAGACCTAGATAAAAATATGAGCTTTAAGGATATTCCTGAAGCTAGGAAGTATCTAAAACTGTATGCTATGGCAAATAAGAAAGAGATACTACTTAAGAAAAGTAATACAAAAAGGCTTAGATATGAGTGTCAAGTAGGTTGCCATATGTTTACCTAATTTATAAGGATGGGGACTATCCAGGGGTTAGAACCAGACACTAAATTCAAATCATAATTGTTTCATTGCTTATGATAATATTAATGTTGACTACTTCACCATTGCACATTATTTTAAGAGGAGGTTGCAAGACAATCCAAAATATAAAGTGAAAGAGATGAGGGATGATTTGAGAGCTGCATTTGAGCTTAATTCAAGCCATGAAAAATGTAAGAGAGCAAAAAAATTGATTTTGCATAAGCTACAAGGAAGCTTTAAAGATGAATAAAACAAGCTAGAGGCCTATGCTAATGAGTTGAAGATTAGTAATCCTGGAAGTGATATAATAATCAATATGCCAAAGATGCTCTTACTGAAGGTAAGAAGAGGTTCTTAAGAATGTATATTTGTTTTCATGCTTTGAAAATGGATTTTAAGGAAGGCATGATACCTTTCATTAGACTGGCTGAGACATTTCTGAAGGAAAAATTTAAGGGTCAGCTTTTGGTTGTTGTTGGTCTTGACTCAATGAATCATTTCTATCCTATAGCTTGGGCTATAGTGGACAAAGAAACAAAGAGAACTTGGGACTGGTTTTTAAAAATGCTAAAGAGGTCACTTGATCTCAACATGGGAGAAGGATACACTTTCATTTCAGACATGCAAAAGGTAGTGTTTATGTCCATATTCTTTTATAGTTCTATATGTTTCTTTAAACTAATATTGTGTTTCTTATGATTTGTAGTGTTTGATTGAGGTAATGAAAATTATTTGGCCTGAAGCTAATCATAGGTATTAAGTTAGACACATTGAGGCTAATTGGTGTAAAAGATGAAGATGTGGAGAAATAAAAAAGTTTATGTGGTGGAGTGCATGATGCACATATAAGGAGGATTTTGATGACCAATTGAAGAAGATAGGGGACATGGATGAAAATATAGTGAAGAATTTGCTGCATTACCTTGCCCAGTCATGGTGTAGAGCATTCTTTGATAGTGTATGCAAGAATATATTTGTGGATAACAACTTCACAGAATTATTCAATGCATGGATCTTGGATGCAAGGTACAAACCTATAATTAAGATTCTAAAGGACATTAGGGTGAAGGTGAAGGTGATGGAAATGCTGAGAGAACATGAGGATAAAGTGAAGTCATGGACTACTGACTTTAGTCTTTATGCCATGAAGCTTTATGAAGGTTATTTGGGGATTGCACATAAATGTGTGATTCACTTTAATGGTGACTGGGGCTATGAAATATCTGAAGGGCTTGATAAACATATAGTAAACATGGTTTTGAAGCAATGCAGCTGTAAGTCTTGGCAACTATCTGGAATACCGTGTCCTCATGCCATTAGGGCATTTGAGTACAAAAGTCTTGATCCTTTGCAGGGAATACATTGGTGGTATAGCAAAGAGGCAACATTAAAGACTTATTCACACAAGATACTGCCTGTTAGGGAAGAAAAATTCTGGAAGGTAGTCCCTGCAGATGCAGTGGAACTACCACAGATAATGAAGTTAGCTGGCAGACCTAAGGTGAAGAAAACTAGGGAAAAGGATGAAGCAATTAAGAGACAACGAGAATGGTCTATGTCAAGGAAAGGAAGGGTTATGAACTGCAGCAACTATAGAGAGTCAAACCATAACACACGAGGGTGTAAGAAGGTAACTATTACTATCATTAATTTTTAACAATATCTACTTTAATTGACAATATCTCATTTCTTAATGACAGCCATCTAAGGGAACTCTACCATAAATAGGAAGACAACTGAAAATTTTGAAGATATTGATGAAAAGATACCATTGTCAGGGCTGAACAATCTCAAGCTAGTGAAGGCTCCAGCAATCCTTTTGTGTTCATTCCTACACCAAACTATTGGTTCCACATGTTCTATACCATACTTCACAGATGAGGAAGACCCTTCTTTAAGGCCAAAAGTTATATCAGAGATGGGGACAAGGCTTTAAATGAGACAGCAACCAAATATCACATCTAGAACAAGAGTCATCAGCTTAAGAGGAGATTCAACTAGTGTGAGCCCTCAATTTTGTCATATTCACCGAGAGGACTCACATGGAGGGGAAAGAAGCTCTAACTACTAACCAGCTGGAGTTGCACAAGCAGGAAAAATTGGAAAGCTTAAGGCAAGAAAGGGGAAGTGAAACACTATGCTGGACAATATGTTTATGAAGTAATAGTATTTTGTCTAAATAAATTGGTTGGTGCTGTAATTTGTGACTTCTTACAATATATTTAACTCTAGTTTTTAATTCTTTGTTAGTACTGATAGTTGGATGCCATAGTATGACCTAGGTGGTAACTTATTTTTGGGTTATAATATGGCATTCGTGTGTCAATTTAACTGTAACTTGACAGTTAACTTTTGCTAGTAATGTTAATGGTAATTTAGAATATTTTAGTTTGTTTTCTTATTGCAACTTATATAATTAGTAGTGTAGTTATTTGAATAAACACAAGTTTATTTATGTAGTTTGAATAGCAGTTAACATGTGTGACTCATTTTTATATCGGAACAAGTTCATGAACATCAAATCATATTAACCAACAAAAACATGTGAAAAACAAAGAGCAATCAACATATACAATCCGGAAAGTAGAAATCTAATTAGCCAACAGAAAAATATACACTACACTGCTTTCACTTAAGTTCACCATACATGATAGCTTAAAAAATACAAACTAGATTTGACCAACTAGTTATCATTTATATTCATCATACAAGATGCAATTAAGCTAGCAAATAGGACCCAAGATATCATAGTAAAGATCTTCATCTTCAAGACTTTGGCTTTCAAATTCCTTGAATTGGTCATTTCCCAGCGATTTGCAGCCTCCATTTCTTCATTTTTTCCCTTCAATATGTCCCCTTTTCCATATAAATAGCATCCATTGAAGAGTCCAAAATGCTTGTTTTGGTGCATTCAACCTCATTTATGGCCTCTAAGGCTTCCAATTTTTTCTTCAATTTCAGCCTTTCAATTTTGACAGCCTCCAGTTGTGCTTTTAACTTACAAATAATTATCATAGCTCTTTCCGGTAACACTTTATCAACCCATTCAAAATAACTACACGAAATTTTCTGAAAAACAAAATCATACAACATGTTATAAGTGAAATTGCAGAAAATAATGAAAACCAAAAATTATCATACACTAATTATATATAGAATATAAGATATTAACCTCAGGTTTAAGACATTTGTAGAATCTCCTACCAGGTTCCAAGGAGTATAAGCCATGAGGTAGAGTGCAGTCAATCCGCATTTGCATGTCCTACTCGACACATATTCTTGAGACGAAGAACTCCCTTCTGACATTGTAACTCCCTATTCGTGAAAATTATATACAAAATAAGAAAGAAAATAGAGATGATGACAGAATACAGAGGAAAATCGCTTCAGATGAGGAAAAACCATAGCTTTGAAGAGGAAATAAATGATTACATCCTTTTAGGGGGAATGTGGGGTTATCGGGTCGGGGCTGAATGAGTAAGGGATTCAAATGGGTAGATGGTTAGGCAGATTAAGATAGCGACATGTGTCTCTCTAAAGGATACGTTAGTGATGGGAGCAAGAATATTAAAATGGATGACGCAATGGAGTAATAGTGAAAGAAAATACTCTCTCCGTTTTAATTTATGTGAATCTATTTGACTGGACACGGAATTTAAGAAAAAAGAGAAGACTTTTGAACTTGTGGTGTAGAATGAAGCGCATATATTTTGTGTGGCTATAAATCATTGTATAAAGATAAATTATTTCTAAATAAGAAAAGTGGTCATTTTTTTTTGTATGAATTAAAAATGAAATAGGTTCACATAAATTGTAAAATAGGGAGAGAGTACGACGGATATTACTAATGACTAATTATCATAGCAGAGGTACACATATCGCCTTTTCCGTTCCTTGAAAACTAAAAATAAAAAAGCAAGTGGGCCAATACGTAAGTTAGCATTGNGTCATTTTTTTTTGTATGAATTAAAAATGAAATAGGTTCACATAAATTGTAAAATAGGGAGAGAGTACGACGGATATTACTAATGACTAATTATCATAGCAGAGGTACACATATCGCCCTTTTCCGTTCCTTGAAAACTAAAAATAAAAAAGCAAGTGGGCCAATACGTAAGTTAGCATTGGGAAACGCGGATTCCCAGAAATAAATTGGGGGCAAAAACGAAAAAGAAAGACTTTGGGGAAGACTAATACCATTACGAGATCCCTTTTGCAGAAACAGATTAACAGTAGTTTCTAGAGGATCAGCATTCAGTAATGGAGAGACTTCGATGCCAGAGGATCGGTTGCAACGCCACCTTCACTGAGGATGCTAACCCTGAAAACTCCTGCACTTATCACGAATCCGTTCGTCTCCCCCTTTATTTAATCTCTCTGATTCAATTCCTTGTTTTTAAAATTTAATTCATGTATTCGCTTCAGTTTTAATCTCTTTAAACTTCATTATAAGTCACTTGACAATGGAATTATTTAGTATTGAAATGTTCTATAAAGTGAACTTGTCATTAGCAAGTACATCAATCTGATTGGTGCAGTCTTGTACTTTTCGGTAGCTTAGAAAGTACTTTTTTTGAGAAATATATTGAGTTTTCAACTATACTATCCTTTTTAGTGTAGTTAACTAACTGTATGAGGGGATAAACAACAAATCAGGCAATAATGTCGATCTTCCAGTTTTCCCCATATAAAAAAACCTATTTATAGCATCAATATCCAATTAGGATAAAGGAAGTGACAAAACTAGTTAAATCTACTGAATGCATGGTAAAATTTACCTAGGTCTACCTTTTAGGGATCGAAATCCATTTCTTTTTCTTTGAATCTGTTGTAATGTGCAAAGGGACTGGAGCTTCTTTACACTCGCAGAAACCAGGAAAGAAACATTTGCAGCATCTTAGTGTGGAATTTGTTGTAAGAAATTTGCTGATTTTTTTATTCTTAAAGCAGATTTAACTCGGGATAAAGAAAGGTCACTAGGTAAAAACTGAGTGCTTACTAATAGCTCAAATTCTAGCTTTTTTCTTATGTCCTTGTGAGCCCCGCGTAGCATGTAGGTGCACAATTGCATGTACATGTGCTATCCTATTGCACATACATCACCTTAAGAAAACGTGTTTACATTATCAAGAATCAGCAGGATGTCGTTTTGCTTACTGATAAAAAAAGATAGTTAACAGGATGTCTGGTGAAATTACTGCAAATAGATGCAAGAATATGATTATCATTTGGAATGTAGAGACTATAGCAGGAACCTACTATGAGACAATATAAATTTTGCAAGAATCTTAATTTTGCATTTCCGTGGAGTTGAACGTCATCTCTTATGAATTATGCATTACCTTCTAAACATCTGTTGATAAGTTTGTTCTTCTTTTGCATGGACCGCATTGAACGTGAATGCACTTGCTGGGTCCTTTGGCATCAGGGTGTAAGTGAAATCAATTTTCCGATTTCTTATCTTGCTTTGCAGATACCGTAGCTTCTAAAATATCCAGCTAATCATCTAAGTTCATATTTGCAGCCTTTATTTCATGATGGAATGAAGAAGTGGAGTTGTTGCAAGAAAAGCAGTCATGATTTCAGTTTATTTCTCGAAATTCCTGGGTGGGTACCTTATGTTTTTCCGTATTTTACTTCAGACTTTCGTGCCAAATAGTAGTACCCTTTCTGTTTGCTAGAATCTGTTGAAACTGGTATATTATAAAGCTTTAGACCCAGGCATTGGTTTAATTAGTTAAGGCAGAATCTGATTGCATTTTATTTTCGATTCATGTATGTCATAATCTTCCTCTCAGTAGTTATATTACTTTGACTTCATTATTCTTTTTAACCGCCCAGCTGGAAACGCTTCAGACACTTCTACTCTATGATTAGTTGTTAATTTTTAAATTAAACCTTGCATCTCTTTGTTGTTTTCCGGTATGGGGAAGGAGGGAAGGGGTGGGGTGGTGGTGGGGTGTTATAGTGTAAGATGCAGGGAGCTTTTGCCCTGCATTATCAATTTGAACAGTTTGAGGAGGTATTATGCGGGGTCATTTATTAATCGTAGACAAACCCTTTTCTTTTCCTAATTTTTGTTGCCTCTACTATTCTTGTTAAGTGATCAAGAAACTCATTTCCGTCCGTCACAGATTATTGGTTTCTTTTATCCCCTTATTCTTACACACAATGAGAAAAGAACATACTTATTCTTTTGGGATAGGTAATAGTGAACAGCATACTTCTTTTATCAATCCTCCTCATCTACTTATCTCTAGTGTAAGAAGAATTACGTAACACTTTCATAATTGGCTTGATTTGTTTGACTGGCATGAAATGGAACCTTCCTGAGATTGCTAAATATCGAGCTAAAACACATAATTTCTTCTGTGTCTGCCAGTAACATCAAAGTTGTTTTTGTGCAGTTGTAAGACAGGAAAGCACACAACAGAAAAACCAGTGATAGCAAATCCAGCTGCTAACCGGAATAGAGCAATTCCTGCACCAACTTCTACAACCAATGTATCACCGAAAGAAGCTTGTCCTAGATGCCGCCAGGGATTCTTTTGTTCTGATCACGGTAGTCTTCCATCTTCTTACTTCATCTAGCGATATACTTTGGACGACTAGGACAGTTTTAGTTGAGTTTAGCAAGCTGAAAGTGCTGAGTAGGCTGTTAATCTTATCAATACTGAGCTCAAGCTTCTGGGTTCTTGCTTCCTAGTAGGTTAACGAGGAAAAAGTTTGTTTTCATCCTCAAACTGCTTTTTGTTCTACTCCCAATATAGGGACTCTCTTTTGCTTTTTGCCTGGACTCTGATCAGTGTTCTTGCTATTGGTTTTTAAGGTTCACAACCCAGAGAAGTAATTCCAAAAGCATCAAATACAGTAACATCTGTACCTTCTGAGAGCAATACAGATGTACAGCAATGCCATCCTGCTCCGGTGAAGAAGAAAGTTGATATAAACGAACCCCAAATTTGTAAAAACAAGGGCTGTGGTAAGACCTTTACAGAAAAGGAAAATCATGACACTGCTTGCAGTTACCATCCTGGCCCCGCTATCTTCCATGATCGGATGAGAGGAGTAAGTTGATAAAGAAACACTCATTTTGTTTAGTTTCTTTCGAGGGTGCCAAGCATTGCTTTTGTGATATTTCGCTGCGTTTGTACAATATCTCCCTACTTGTCTTTAGTGGTTAATGTTCAACCATCGTAAAACTCATGTTTTCTGGTTGTCCTTTGAATTTGCAGTGGAAATGCTGTGATATTCATGTCAAAGAATTTGATGAGTTCATGAGCATATCGCCATGCACCACAGGATGGCACAATGCCAACCCAGCGTCCTAACAGGCTGACAGATGACCCTGTTTGTTTCACCATTTATTGATCAAATTAAGGTTGCTAGTATGACATTGGTACAATTTTACTTTCAGTCCTGTAAGGTGCCAAAGAACAATTGAGAATGGACAATCTGTAATCTCTGAAGTTTTGACAGAGTTTGGAGTAAAAGCTCACTCAATTAATGCACAGTTGAGAGTAAAGAATGTTGGGATGCGCTTAAGCCTTTGTCATGCATGGTTGGTGTCATTGTTCTTGTGTTTTGTTGTGAGATTGTGACCTTATAACCAAAAACAGTTTTACCTGCTCCTATTGCACTTTTATCTTATTGGTTACCCTTTATGGACTTCTAAGCAATTCTATAAAATTGCAATAATACAGTTTAACTAGATGTTGAAACACTAATCTTGTGAATGTTTTTAGTTTGCTCAAAAACAGAGAAAATGAGGTTTTGAAGGATTTAAATTTTCAAGTACTGAAACCTCTCATGTGGAATATCTCTAACCCAAGAATATGACTAGTTATATTTCTTAGTTGAATGGTTGGCCAAATTAAAAAGTTTTGCGCCGCTTCTTTGTATAATTCTAGCTTTTTAGAATATGTGATTTTCCAACTATGGTATGTTATCTATATTGCCACTCTAATCAAGCTAAAAGCTACTAAGTTAACCATATTGAGAAAAGAGCCACCTCGGCTGGACGCGAAACTAGAAGTTAAGCGGGCATAATTGAAATACTAAAGTGAATTATGAATATATATTTTCAACTAATAACTATGTTAAATATATATATATATAT
>AWOL01S0098826.1:0-13950 GCA_000715115.1 Nicotiana otophora
ATATATATATATATATATATTGTTTAACAATATATAAAAAAATGTCTATACACTCTATACTAGTGTATAATATGTATATTATATGTACAATCTATACATCACCTTCTTCCTCTTCTTGTTATATCATGGGTATTTTTGCATATACAATATTATATTTTTCTAGATTGGATCACTAAAAATTTAATTTTTTTTTGTAAAAGATAAAAAGTGGATTGTAATTTGTGTATAATA
Source organism: Nicotiana otophora (assembly GCA_000715115.1). Lineage (NCBI taxonomy): Eukaryota > Viridiplantae > Streptophyta > Magnoliopsida > Solanales > Solanaceae > Nicotiana > Nicotiana otophora. The sequence goes on from AWOL01S0098826.1 coordinate 232, forward strand.
GGAAGAAGTTTGGTGGTTGTGGAGAAGACAATTGAGTTTCTCTTTTGTAATTTGGTGAAGTCTTTTATTGCAATTTGTTTTTAGTTTTTCTCTTTTGAAAAATATTTTATTTTTTTGAATTCACCAGCTCTTTGGACTTTTGACCGAATTATTCTGTTTGTGTAATTGAAAAAAACTTATTTTACTGAAATAGTTTTATACTTTACATTGCTTTAGTCTGAAGATATATTTTTATTACTGTAAATGAGATTTCTAACATCAAAAATCACTTGAAATACTTGACATAGGTTTAGAATGCGACTAGTGAGATTTTTATTTCACTGGCTAACTATTATAATTAGTTTTTGGCCTCAACTTGCATAATAGATTTGTGGGCTAAAAATTATCAAAAGTTTTAGCCGAGCGGCTAAAAATGAAATTGCCTCATAAATCAACCCAAATAGACGGTGAAAATAGCACGAGCTAGCTAATTTTTGGACTGGTAATTGAAAAATAGCCAGCTTTTGAAAAGTCATTGGAAAATAGCCACTATTTTGCTGCAACTCTGAAAGTTTCAGCATAATGTACTGGACATTGGTGCATATGTGTATGAAATTCCAGCATATTATGCGTGAACTGCAACATACGGAAAGTTCCAGCATAATATACTGGAGATTGGAGCACATGTGTATGAACTTCCAGTATATTATACTGGAAGTCCAGTATATTATGTTGGAACTCCAGTATATTATGCTGGAACTCCAGTATATTATGCTGGAATATATTTCGAATTTTGAACAATATTTTCGTTCAGATTTATCTTTACATGAAAAATGGCTAAATTTCGATTACTTTTGAAACTGTGGCTATTTTTCAATTACCACTTGTAAATCTGGCTATTTTTGAATTTCACCCAAATAGATGCCTACTCAACCGCTTAAATTAAAAATAGCGGGAGGAATATAATATATGTATAATTCATATATTAATATATATAATCTTATCTAGTTAAAGTGTAATTTATGTATACTAGCTAGATAAAATGTAAATAATAAATGTGACCGACTATATGTACAAAAATCCCTATCCAAATAACTCAACAATCAAGTTTTAGGACTTTTAAAAGGATTTTAAGGATTTAGCTGGGTCTTGGACATGTTTTAGTTGAGATTTGAAAAAAGTATGTATTTGATAGTCCGTTTGGTCGCTATTCAAGTAAGTACTTTTGGGTAGACAGTTTGTGTTTGGTTAATTAATTTAAAAAATATTTTTGAGCATCAATTAATGTTTGACCAAGTTTTTAATAAGTACTTCTACGGAGAATTAATTTTTTAGCTTCTCAAAAACAATTCTTGTTATTACTCAAAAATACTTTTTTCTGTCAAAAAGTTTGGCAAACACTTTAACTTTAAATAAAAGCACTTTTTGGCCAAAAAAAGCTTGGCCAAATAAGCTACTCCCTCCGTCTTAAATTAGATGATGTACTTTCCTTTTTAGCCTGTTCCAAAATAAATGACACGTTTCTAAATTTGGAAATAATTCAACTTTAAACTCTTCATTTTACCTATAATAAGAAGCTTTTATAACCACACAAATGTCATGACCTCACAAAGCTTTTACTTTTTAAACTTTTAAGACCACAAGTTTTAAAAGTCTTCTTCTTTTTCTTAATTTCTGTGCCGAGTCAAACTACCTCATCTAAATTAAAACGGAGGGAGTATTAGTTAAAGTTGAAAAAGGGTATTTGAAAGTTAAAATTGTATTTGTACAAGAAAATAAAGTTAAAATTTTATGAGTGTACGTAGGTATGTGAAAAATACTAAAATTTCAAAAATATTAAATTTTGAATTCATATTTTAGAAGTTTATCGGGCTCAGGGATAAGAATTTAAAGGTCGAACCGTCATAGATAAATCTTGTATACGCCTTGGTCAATCACCCAATCATTGAATAGAAAATGCAGTTTCTGAGGGGGACATGTTTTAGTGACAATTAAAGTGCAAGCTAAGTGTTCTTAATCATCATCACAATCAAGGTATAATTCTTAATGTCAATGTCCTTTTTCTAATAATTGTCAACACAATACCTCAGTAAACTTTAAATATTCTTCAAAATTCATGAGAACCACTAACATAAAAATATATTCAGAATTCAAACTATTACGTATAGAGTATTATTACGTACATCCACCACATCAGCAGTGGTATAGCCAACTTATTTTATAGCCTCAGTTGAAATTTGCAATCTTCAAAATTCATAATTTTAAATCACAGTAGAAAGTACTGAGCTATATTCACCATACCGACAATCAATGTCAACTTAGAAAATTAATTGTTTTACATATAGGCACCTTAGCTCCAGAGGCGGAGGTAGAAGCAAAATTAATTTTCGTTTGAACTCGTTACTCTAAAATTCAAAATCCCTTAAGTTGAAATTCTGATTTCGTCTATGCTTTTTGGTCTTTCCAAGTGAGCGAGGCAAAGGTAAATCTAGAGTGTAACCAATGAATTAACGGAGACTCGGTGGCTTTATCTACATGACTACACTCAGTATATGTTAAAAAACAAATAGCAAATATATACAAGTACTTGATTTTGAACCCAATTATTAGTAAAATGTATGTTAATCCCTAACATTTTATCAACCAATAAAACTCATGGAAGGAAATAAAGTGTTGAGTAAGTGAGAATGGAAATAAACCAAATGATTAAAACCAACATTGAGAATTAAGATTTGGAAAGGGACAAAACTTAAAACAATTGGTTCCTTTTGCTGTTGTGATAACAATGATGCACTTGGCCTTGGGCATGCTAGGAGCCTGCGTTCATTGCTATAATAAGCAAAGAGCAAACGTGCTATAGTGCATGTAATGTGGCATGGCTTTGGTTGTGCTACAAAAATTAATCTTAGATTCTTAGTATATGTATGACCCCCTCAAGCATGCACTTATGCCATTGCTTAAAAGAGAGTACTTGATTGTATTAAAAAATTATGTGCATGTGTGTATATTTGTACATCGAGGCCTATCATAAAGACATAAATAATGTTTCTACCTCACATAAGTTAGGGGTAAGGTCTGCATACATCACACCATTTCCAATCCCCAATCATAAAAGCACATCTAGTATGTTATTATTGTTGTTGTTGTTGCTGTATGTGTGGGCAGGGGCGGACATACTTACAAGGAAGCGGTGTGACGTGACATCGGATCGTCGAAATTTTTTACTGAATATGTATTAATACTATGAGGAAATCAATAAATAGAAAAAAATAACATCACTTGACATAAATTGTCTCCTGATGTGTTGGTTATGTGCCTGATTTTACAAGTGATCAGAGGTTCAAACCTCAACTAGCATGTATTTTTGGCTAATATTTGAAAGATCATATGTGGTTAAAAATTGTGATTACGCATAATTAACTCAGGAACTTTTCTAACTTAAGACTCAATGAAACCAATGGACCACGACTATTTCTTGTCTAGAAATATGATAATTATATTTATTTATTCTTGTTCTTCTATAAATTATGACACCGCTAACAAGTATTCCTATGTATGCCCATGTGTATGGGTATTTGCAAGGTAAGAGCATGGATGTTGTACAAACTAGCTTTCTAAAAGGCAGATACACAGTGACATATCCAATAATAAGTTTGCAGGTATTAACATAATTCAATATGGGTATTTATAGGGCCGAAAGAGAAAGAATGTTGTATAAACTAGCTTTCTAAAAAGGTAGAGGTCCAATGACGAATCCAACAATGAGTTCGCAAGCATACCTCAATGTGTATATTTCTTGGGCCAAAAGAACATGGATGCTGTACAAACTAGCTTTCTGAAGACAGATGCAAAATGAAAAATCCAACAATGAGTTTGCAGGTCCAACAGAATTCAGTATGTGTATTTATAGGGTCAAAAGAGTATGAATGTTGTATAAACTAGCTTTTTAAAAGGTAGATGCCCAGTGAGGAATCCAACAATAGGTTTGCAGGTCTAGAAGGATTCAGTGTGTGTATTTCTAGGGCCGAAAAAGGTCCAATAATATCCTTAAACTGTTGGAAATAACTCACTTCTGTCCTCCGTTAGCAAACTGGGCCAACAAAATTCCACACGTTAATTTTCTCGGCCAATAATGCCTTCATTCTAACGGCTGCCCACATAAGCCATCTTAGTAGCATTAATTAGCTAACATGGCATAGGCCTCCTCCAATAACCCATTAACCCGTAAAAAAAACTAATTACAATCCATATAGGGATTAAAAAACGGAAAAGGTCTGTAAAAAACTCCAAATCTCATTCTAAACCTAGTTCTTCCCACAAAGGCGATTTGAGACTTGGGGGGATGATACCATCGAGCAAAGGTTAACAACACAAATTAAAGATCATCTGAAGCTATTTAGGTAATTTCTCCTCCCATTTAATGGGTCTCTGACTCGAACAAATGGATTAACCAATTATTTTTTGTAATTTTCTAGGGTTTTGTATTGGTATTTCTGATTCTGAAGCTTAGCATATAGTTTTTGCATGTGGATCTGATACTCTTTTTGTTGGTTATCTTTGTTGTTTCCTTATATGGTGTCAATTTGTGCCCTAGGTCCACATATTTTATCATGGTGTGGTAGGGTTGGATTGTTGAAATCAGAGAACCATGTGCTTTATTTCTTAAAGACAATGCTTTTTGCTTTCCATTGTATTATATGGAGTAATTTATTGTGGTAAGGTTAGGTTGTTAAAATCGATAGAAACATGTGCTTTATCTCTTAAAGAGTGTGCTTTATTATTTCTACTATATTATATGCAGTAATTTATTATATGTTTAATATTTTATTATCAAAGTTCTTAAATTATTCATGTGGCCCCTCTATGTTTTCTTTTATATCTATATTATAGATATTTCAATATGGGGGACCACGAAGAGTCAGTTTCAAGTCAATATCAATGTGATTTAGGTACTGATTGTGAATCTGATAGTGATAAAAGTTCAGATTAAGGTTCAAATACTAGTGAATAAGATTCTGAAGAATTAGAGTTACTTAGGATGCAAAAGGGTAAAGAAGTTAATGATAAGCTTACTCACTACAAAGAGCTTGATAAGTCTATGATATTTAAGGACTTGGATGAGGCCAGAAAAGTCATGAACTTCTATGTTATTGCAAATTACAAACCTCTGAATCTTAGAAAAAAGTGATATAATAAGAGTAAGGTATATATGTGTAGTAGGTTGCCCTTTTGTATGCCTCATCTCTGAAGATAAGAAGGGTCCTGACTTTAAGATAAATACATTGAAGACAAAGCACAACTGTAAAGATGCAATTGAGAATCCTAGAGCCAAAACAAAAACTTTAGCTCAATATTTCAAGAGTAAGGTGCAGAATAACCCCAAGTATAAGATAAAGGATATGAAACTAGATTTGACAAATTAATTTTCATTAAATGTACATAACTCCACATTGAAAAGGGCTAAGAGGATGGCACTTCGGCAATTGCAAGGAAGCCTTTTAGATGACTATAACAAATTAGAAGCATATGCAAATGAGATTAGAGAGAGCAATCCTGGTAGTGATATGGTTATCAATTGATCAAAAGATGTCATGGCTGAAGGTAAATGAAGATTTCTTAAAATGTACATATGCTTCAATGCAATAAAGTTGGGGTTCAAACGAGGGTTAAGACCATTCATTAGATTAGATGTGACTTTTTTAAAGGGTCATTGCAAGGGATAACTATTGGTGGATAGTGCACAAGATTGCATGAATCATTTCTATCCCTTGGCCTAGGCTGTAGTTGACAAGGAAAACACCTTGACATGGACATGGTTTCTGGAGTTGCTGAAATACTCACTGAATCTGAAAATTGGAACCAGTATTGCCTTTATGTCTTATATGTAAGTACAAGTTATGATTTTATTTAATTGACTATTCCAGTTATTTTTATCCTAATTCTGTTTAAATTTTCATGTGCAGGGTCTGTTGGAAACAGTAAGAACTGTCCTCCCTCTCTCAAATCACAAGTTTTGTGTTGGGCATATTGAAGCCAACTGGAGTAAGAGGATCAGAATTTCTGGAGAGATGAAGAAATACTTATGGTGGTCTGCTTGGAGCACTTATGAGGAGGACTTTAAAGATAAATTAAAGAATCTTGGTGAATTGTCTGTTGATGCTGCTAAGGAGTTGCTAAGACATCCACCACAGAATTGGTGCATGTTATACATTGATATATTGTGCACAAATCAGATGGTGGACAATAATTTTACGGAGTCCTTCAACTCTTGGATCTTAGAAGCAAGAGGCAAGCCTATCTTGAAGATTCTTGAGGATATTAAAATCAATATCATGGACAGATTGAAAGAGAAGTAAGAAGAATCTAGAACATGGGGAGATGAGTTCAGTCCAAACTGCATGAAGTTGTATACTACGTATTTGAAGGTTTCCAACTTATGTACTGTTCATTTCAATGGTGAAAATGGCTATGAGATTTTTTAGGGTGATGATAGACATAGAGTGAATCTAGTGAAAAAGAAATGCACTTGTAGATCCTGGCAGTTGACTGGCATCCCATGCCCCCATGTTATCAGGGCACTAAAATACAAAAGAGAGGATCCAATGACTGAAATTAGTTAGTGGTGCAACAAGGAAGCTTACATGACGACATATAGGGCCAAGTTGATGCATGTTAGAGGTGAAAAGTTCTGGAAAGTATTACCAGAACATGCTATAGAACCACCTCCACTTGCCAAAACTGTTGGAAGGCCAAAAGTCAAGAGGAATAGGGAGAAGGATGAGGCTAACAAGAGACAAGGAGAGTGGGTTGCATCAAGAAGGGGAACTAGAATGACATACAACATTTGTGGTGAACTGGACTACAATTCAAGGACATGCAAGGTACCTGCTTCTTAACTTATCTTTCTTCTTATATAATTGTAGTTCTTTAACAGAAAGTTTTTCTTTTTAATTATAGGTTGGTATTTTAGGAAATGTTGAGGATGTTAGTTTTTCAGCCCCTTGACTAACACAAGAAGGTGAACATGAAAGTGAATCTGTATTCATGCCTATACCTAGAGTACCAAGACACCAAACAGAACCATTTGGTGATGGTAGTGAGCATGAAAGTGACCCTGCTTTAATGTCTAAGATTATTTTTGAAGATCAAACAAGATTGTTGATAAGGCATAATCAATTGATGTCAGCTAGGATAAGAGTGATCTCTTTCAGAGGTGTCAGTTATCCCGCAGATCTTCCTTACTCACCTACTAAGATCACAAAGAAGCAGTGATTGAAAATTAATTGGAAGTAGCAAGACAAAAGAAAGTGGGGAAGTTGAAGAGTAGGAAACTCAATGGGAACTCACAAATCTAGTGATCTTGGTTGTTGTAGGTAGTTGCAGGTCTTTAACTTTGTTGGCAGATATCTATTTCCAACAACCAAAACTGGTCAGTTTATCTTGGTTGTTGGAAATTAAAATATTGGTTTTTGTCAATTAATGTGTTATGTCAAGACTTGTTTAATTGTTTTTGGTGTTAGTTATTGCAAACTCTATGATATCAGTTAAAATGTTTTGGCTTTAGTAGTTATAAAACCATATGACAATAGTTTATTTTATGTCCAACAGTTCTGGAAAAGACTTGTTTAATGTGTGTTTAATACGACAACAATTTAGTTTGCATGACAGTGGTGTTTAATATGATAATAGTTTAGTTTGCCCAATAGTAGTGTTTAATATGCAGTGGTGTTCAGTCATGTGATTATTCTGGTCAGGGGCGGATGTAGCATATACTCGGTGGGTTTAATTGAACCCATAACTTTCGACGCAGAGTAAAAATTTATATGTAAAAATTCATTAAAATTGCAAAAATAGTAAATACGAACCCATAACTTTTAAAAATATAATGAGTTCAATGCTAAAATACTACAACAATATACATTCACTTCATCATTCTTATAACTAAACCAAAATCTACAACAAAATACTAAAATAACATACATTTACTTCATCATCCCTTGACAACCAAACCAAATAACAAAGCCCATGAAACCAAAATGATAGTTCTCATCTTCTTCACTTTGGCCTCTAAATTATTAGCTTTTTCAACTTTCAAAAGTTTAAATTGCTCCATTACGTCAAGTTTCATCTTTAAATTATTCCTTTCAACCGTGATAATATCTTCCATTTCATCAAACAAGTTCTTAGAGTTGTTTCTTTTGGCTTTAATAGCATCCTCCAATTCCTCAAGTTTCATCTTCATAGGACCTCTTTGAACCATGGTAGCTTGTTCCATATCATAAACTTTATTCCTCAAATTGTTCCTCTCAACCTTAGCAGCATCAAGTTTAGTTTTTAAATCTTTGATCACCATCACCGCTCGACGAGGGAGCTCTTCGTCAATCCATTCAAAAAACCCGTAAGAACAAACCTATATCATATAAGAATTTTCAGTGAAAAATAGTTATTTTTTCTACATAAACACTAATAATCAAGGACCATATCAAATAAAAACTCTGCAAATCATAACCTAACCTGACAAAAGAAGATGAGTCAAATAAATTGACCAAAAATGAAATAAATTCAAAACTAACTTTAGATCTTGGACATTGTAGAACCTTCTCCCAACATTGACGTCTAACCAAGATGTCAAATATAATGCAATCAATCCACAACGACACCTTCTTGCATATTGAATTTCATGCGTATTCACAGATAAATCAAACATTGAGTAGAAATTTTCAAAGGAAAATGGAGATTTTTAAAATTGGGGAACAATGACAATTAGGCTTTTGGGAATTAGTGACTATTGATATAAGAACATGGTATATAAGAAGGGGATCCACTTATGTGGATTGCCATGCCAGCTAATTAATGCCACTGAGAAGGCTTATGTGGGCAACAGTTAGAATGAAGGCATTATTGGCACTGAAAATTAACGTGGGGGATTTTGTTAGCTAAGTTAGCTAACGGAGGACAGAAATGAGCTATTTCCAATAGTTTAAGGATATTATTGGACCTTTTCCGTTCTAGGGCCAAAAGAGGATGAATGTTGTACAAACTAGATTTTTAAAAGGCAGATGTCCAGTGATGGATCCAACAATGAGTTTGCACGGCCAAAATAATTTAGTGTGTATAATTTTAGGGCCAGAAGAGCAGGAATGTTGTACTAACTAGCTTTCTAAAAGGCACATGCACAATGACAGATCTAACAATATAAGTTCGCATGTCCAGCAGAACTCAGTGTGTATTTGTGGGGCCAAAAGAGCATTAATATATTTGTAAAAGTTACACTGGGCGCCTTATTTGGTCGCCCCCATTTAACCTATACCCACTTTTTAAAAAAAGTTTTAATTTGTACCCAGTTTTTAAACAACTTTAGGCCTCTTTCTCTCCCTCCTCCTCTTTTTTCTTCTTCTTCTTCTTCTTCGGGTGATAATGATTTTATATGGTGGTTGTGAATATATATTAATGTAGTTTATAATATTTTACTAGGGTGAGCTATTATGATGCTTTATTTTTTACTATTGCTTAGGTATGTTTTTTTTTAATTGTAAAATGGGTTCATTAGATTTATTGTTGTTTTGACAAATTGATGATTAAGGTTTGTTACTGATGATATTTGGAGGTTATGTTTCAAATTTGAGCTCATTTGGAGTAGATTTAGATATTAAATCGTATATTGGATTGTTATAATTCGAAGAATAAATTTCTGTTTCTAGTCATGCACTTCAGGCATATTTGTCCTTAAGTGCATAAAAATGTTGGTTGCATTTCAAACCTTTTGGTCTTAAGTGCATCTGAAGTGCAATTTTTTACTTCAGACTTATTGGCCTTAAGTGTAGCAAAATGTTTGTTGCACTTCAGACCTTTTAGTCTTAAGTACATCTGAAGTGCATGTTTTTACTTCAGACTTATTGGCCTTAAGTGTAGCAAAATGTTTGTTATACTTTAGACCTTTTAGCCTTAAGTGCATCTGAAGTGCAATTTTTTCACTTCACACTTATTGGCCTTAGGTATAGCAAAATATTTGTTGCACTTCAGACCTTTTGGCCTTAAGTGCATCTGAAGTGTAATTTTTTTACCTCACACTTATTGGCCTTAAGTGCATGAAATCATTGGTTACATTTTAGAACTATTTGCCCTTAAGTGCATCTGAAGTGCAAATTTTCACTTCAGACTTATTGGACTTAAGTGTATCTGAAGTGTAATTTTTTACTTCAAACTTATTAGCCTTAAGTGCATGGAATCATTCATTGCACTTCAGACGTATTTGGCCTTAAGTGCATTTGAACTGTAATTTTTTCACTTTAGACTAATATTTTTTACTTCAGACCCGATAAGTCTGAAGTTGATCATAAAATGGGTACGCTTGCAAACTTTTTTGCAAAGTTGTAACGACCCGGCCAATCGTTTTAAAAGTTATAGTCCCATTCTCCTCTTCACTGCTCATTATGTACTTTATAACCATTATGTAACTTGGCGGGTAGTCGGTTTGGGTCCGCTGAGGTTTTTACAATGAATTGGAACACTTAGCTCCAAAGTTTAAAACTTAAGTTGAAAAGGTTGGCTGGATGTTGACCTATGTGTAAACGACCTTGTAATAGAATTTTGATGATTTCAACAGCTCCGTATGGAGATGTTTGGACTTAGGAGCGTGATCAGAATTTTATTTGGAAGTCCATAGTGAAATCAAGCTTGAAATGACTAAAATAGGAATTTAAGTTCGGAAGTTTGACCGGGGAGTTGACTTTTTGATATCGGGGTCACAATCCAGTTCTGAAAATTTTCATAGCTCCGTTATGCCATTTGTGACTTGTGTGCAAAATTTAATTTCAATCGGACTTGATTTGACAGGTTCCGGCGTCGTATGTAGAAGTTGAAAAATTCTTAAGTTTCACTAAGCTTGAATTGGGTGTGATTTGTGATTTTAGCATTGTTTGACGTGATTTGAGGTTTCAAATAAGTTCGCATAATGTTTTAGGACTTGTTGATGTATTTGGTTGAGGTTCCGAGGGCCTCGGGTGAGTTACGGATGGTTAACGGATCAAAAAGTGGAACTTAAACAGATGCTGCAAAAAATTCTCTTCTGCCCAGAAATCGAGCCCATGATCGAAGGCAAGACTCGAGGGCCATGATCGAAGGCCCAGGCTCGAGGTCCATGATTGAAGGCAAGACTCGAGGGCCATGATTAAAGGAAAGGCTCGAGGGCCATGATCAAAGGCCCAAAATCAAGGGCCATAATCGAAACCACGATCGAGGCCCGGGATCGAGGCTGTCTGGGCAGAATTATAAAGGAGGGGATTTCGTCCCATTCGCCATTTTTGACAAATTGGAGCTTGAGCAGAGGCGATGTTTGATAGAATTTCAAGGAAAAATATTGGGGTAAGTGATTCTAACTCGGATTTGGTCAATATACACGAATATATCATTGTTTTCACCATTTAATTAATGTTTTGAGATTGAAATTTGGATTTGTTTAGAAACCTTATAGAAACGAATTTTTGAGATTTCGGTGTCGATTCAGAGTCGGATTTGAGTGAAACTGGTATGGTTGGACTCATAATTGAATGGGTTGTCGGATTTTGTGAGTTTCGCCAGATTCTGATACGTGAGCCCCACGTGCGATTTTTGAGTTAATTTCGGATTTTTATTGAAAAATGTAGTATGTTCTTATGGAATTCATTCTATAGTTTTTGTTGACTGTATCGAATTAATTATGACTAGATTCGAATTGATCGGAGCCGTAAAATCGAGAAAAAATATACTACTTGATTAAATTGAAGCAAGTCGAGGTAAGTGACTTGTCTAACCTTGTGTGGGTAAAATTTCCCATAGGATTGGTATTGAAGCGATAAATTGTAATGTGTTGAAAGTCATGTATACGAGGTGACGAGTGTGTATACGGGCTAAATGTGGAAGATTATGTCTTTAAATTATGTAGATCACTGATGTATATTAATTAAATAATTTTACCTTGTTATATTCTTCATCATTAATTTAATTTTTATATTTTAAATTTGCTTGACCTTTCCTACAAATTGATTTACATGTTTAGTTGAAACTTGGTTTCTTTTAGTATGTGCATTATTTGAAGGTTGATTTTCTTTAATTTAAATATTATTAATATGAAGTATTTGGCATTTTAAATTTGGTATTGAAGCAACATATTAAAAAATTTAAAATATTATTTTTGTTGAGTTATTTATTCCCGAATATTTTTGTGAGTTGTACTCATTGTGATTGAGCCGTGAGCTCCCAGTTGTGGAAAATATTGTTGATATTTTTTATTTTGGCAAATTAAAATATTTGAGCACTTGAGGTGCAGATCGTGATATATTGTGATATTGATACGCATGCGGTGGTATAAGGTGTGGGTATTGAAACACATGCGGTGAGATAAGGGTGGCTTGATACGCGTGGCTAGTAGGGGAACTACTAGCAGTCACACGGTGTAATAAGGGTGGCTAAAACGCGGGGTGCTATTTCGAAAAAAAATAAATTGTGAAGGCTCCCGCGGTGATATAAGAAAATAAAATATTGTAAATTTATTTATGATTTGGGACTATGAGGCGGTACCTCGGGAGTACCCTTGTCGATATTGATTTATGGCTTCAGTTGCCTTTGATTTTTGTTGTGATTTTTCTTAAAGTTGAAAAAAACTTCTGTTTTGTTTCCATGAGCTTTTATTTGCCATTATTTGTGTAATTAAATGGTGACCTACAACTTGATTTATTTCCATTGTTATTTTATTTTATTATATTGTGAAATATTTTACCATGCCATTATTATTTTCGAGTAGAGCCTGGCCTGACGTCGTCACTACTCTACCGAGGCTAGGCTTGGCACTTAATGGGTACCGCTATGGTGTACTCATACTACGCTTCTGCATATCTCTTTATGCTGATCCAGGTACTTCTTACCATCCCAGACATCAGTGAGTTACCTGCGTACAGAGACTTCGAGGTATATCTACCAGTATCCGCAGACTCCGGAGTCCCCTTCTATCATTATCATGTTGCTTCCTTATTTTCTTTAGACCTTGATATATGTGGAGACATTGAGGATAAATTCTTAGAAGCTTGTGACTTATTTCTACCGGGTCTTGTGATTTGTAATTATTTGAATTGCAGTTTATTTATTTCAGATATCTAGTATTATTTCGCATTGATTCCTACGGAGGGAATTTTGGGTCGTGACAAGTTGGTATCACATCTCTAGGTTCATAGGTGTTATAAGTCACAAGCAGGTTTAGTAGAGTCTTGCGGATCGGTATAAAGACGTCTGTACTGATCTTCGGGAGGCTACGGAACTGTTAGGAAAATATTCACTTCTTTGATTCCTTATCGTGCGTAATTTTTTATTTCAAAGTTCTAAACCATTGTCTTTCTATTCTCTCATAGATGATGAGGACACACACAATTGGATCCGATGATCAGACACCCGCGCCCTATGTTGGAGCCGCAAGAGGCCGGGGTCAGGGCAGAGGCTGAGCCAGAGGCCGAGGAAGACCATGTGGTGGGGCCAGAGCACTTGCACCAGAGCCACCAGTAGCTCCAGTTGGAGAGCAGGAACCTGAGACGCCTGTTACTACTCCTGCACTTCAGGAGACTCTTGCCTAGTTGTTTAGCATGTTTGGCACTCTAGCTCAAGCAGGGTTGATTCCACTTGCTCCTGCCACATCTTAGGATAGGGGAGGAGCACAGACTTCCACTGCCCGTACCCCAGAGCCATGGGCCCAAGTTGACCATTCCCTAGAGG
>AWOL01S0098848.1:0-15280 GCA_000715115.1 Nicotiana otophora
TACCATTAGACAACTACTCTCTAGTGGTGTTATCACAATTGACTACGTAAAGTCAAGAGATAAAGTGTCAGATCCACTTACAAAAGGCCTATCTGGAGAGGCAGTTGAAAGATCATCAAAGGGAATGGGGTTAAGGTATAGGACAAGTCATCATGGCGGTAACTCTACCTAGCAGACTCGAGATCCCACGATTTAGGTTCAAAGAGATCAAACAAAGTTATGAATGACGGATCAACATTGTCAAATAACTCAACCCATTCTCGTGATGAAGACAATGTTCAAAAATCGAGGTAAAGCATTAAGGCTTTTTGATGAGTCAACAAAGCTTAAAGGTTTTTAATGATTTGCTAAGTCTGGCAGGATATGACCAGATAGTGTGTCTATACGATTACACGTTTAGAAATTACCTATGTGAGTGTGAAGTGTAAGCTGCTACAAGGGTAATGAAAGTAAATGCCCATTCTCTAAGCACTTATGAAACCAGACGTTGTTCATGGCTGAAACGAATACAATTGTGATAATCATAGATGGTTAAGGATTGATTGTGTGACTTATGTTATCTAGATATACAACAAAGCTCGACGGTTCAAAGATATCAAATTTATCGATTGACCGAGTATATCCGATATAAGTTCACTACGGAAAGTTCCAAGGGAAACCTACTTATCCAGATGTAATTAATTCTTGCATGTAAAACGCACACGCGTCTGTGCATTCCTTTATTTATAGACATTCCCCATTCATGTGGGAGATTGTTGGAATTTTAAGCTTGTGTAGCTTAAAGAGAGTGAATGAGAAATGGAGGGAAAATGAAATATTTGAGTTTTCCTTCTTGGCAAAGGGATATTGTCCCATATTGGAGAAAGAAAAGGTTTTTGATGGGTATATATATAATTGCTCTTCTTCTACCTCTTAAAGAGTTAAGAAGAAGGCAAGCCTCGCGTCGTCGTCGTCGTCGCTCGCTCGGCTTCGGCTTCAAAGATTGAGTGATTAATCATTTTGGACAAAATTTCTTTCAATTATTTAATTAATTAATTAAATAATTAACGAAAAATTCAATCGGAATAACCCATGACCCGTGACCCGATCCGGTCAGGCCCGTGTATTTNTCGCGACCCGGTCCGGTCAGGCCCCTTTTCTTTCCCGGATTATTTTAAATCCGTTTTCCCGCAATATTTCAAACAACCTGTTCCAACAGCCATGGCTGTTTTTGAAAGGTTGCAAACCTTTTCAGAAACAATGCCAACAACTCTATAAATATATTTTGAATCCTAGAATCTTTCCTTATGAAATTTTCTCATCTTCTTATTCTTCTTCTGCACAAAAATTCCAGTGTGTTTTACAGCCTTCGAGTGGCTCGCTGTTCACCGGCGTTTTTGGTACCAACATTCCGGTGAGTTAAATCGTTCTATCCTGGGAGAATATATTCCAGTACCTCGAGTACTTGAGGGGAATAATTTCCTTAAGGATACACTGTGTATTCAGTGGGCTCGATTTATCCCTATACTATTTTTCCAGAATTTATTTCGTTAAACAAGTATTACTAACTTTCTGTTTTATTTATATATTTCAGAAAGTTTAGTGATTTTATTGTTTATTACAGCAATACAGATTTATAACAGAAATTGTGTTTGAAAATGTATTTTATTTGAATTTATTTTTTGAAGTTTTGTGAGTGAGAAAAAATTTCACCCAAAAACAACATTAAACTAGTTTTTGAAAACATAAAAAAAAATCAATTTTTTTTAAAAAACTGATCATGTTCTATGAACAATCAGTGTTATCAATTTGTTTTTTTTTAAAAAAGTATACCCAAAATATATGGCGTGCTTAATCTAAAACCATGACTTCTAAGTTCTAATTACTTTTCTCTCCCGTTTATTCGTGGACTCACCTGTATCGCAAATGCTTTTAAAAAGAAAAGAAAACAGAAAAAAGGATAGCATCTTTTAAAATAGCAGCGACACATCCGAATATGACACAAATAAAAAGGTAAAAACGAGTATATGGGGGCAAGTTGAGCCCTAGTGGACGACTTATTTTATTTTTTATTCTTGTATATTTTCCATCCAACAACCGCATAATGATTTTATTTGCTTGTTTGCAACACTCAGCATTTACAGTACAGCACAGCACCGACCTCCGCCGCCTCATTGCTGGCTGGGCGGTTGCAGTTGGCCTTCATTTTGTTGGGTAGCACTCTTTTTCAAAATAATATAGTTCCAAAGTGGTACTCCCTCCGCTTTAATTTATGTGAATCCATTGACTGGATACGGAATTTAAGAAAAANAGGTAGCACTCTTTTTCAAAATAATATAGTGCCAAAGTCTTACTACCTCCGCTTTAATTTATGTGAATCCATTGATCGGACACGGAGTTTAAGAAAAAAGAGAAGACTTTTGAACTTGTGGTGTAAAATGAGGCACATATATTTTGTGTGACTATAAATTATTGCATAAAAGTAAATTATTTTCAAATAAGGAAAGAGGTCATTCTTTTTGGCACAGAATAAAAAGGAAATAAGTTCACATAAATTGAAACAGAGAAAGTATAAAACAAAAGATATAACGTAAATAAACTGAACACAAGTATAGAAAGATTGATATATTATTCAATTTTAAATTGATGTAGATAATGAATTAAAATCTCCTCTATACTTATAAAAGAAATGAAGCAGCTGCCAGACTTTCCTTGAGCTGCTTGTAAGTTGTCTGCATTAGCTGCTCGCAACCTGCCCTTTTAATAAAAAGTTGTTGCAAGTTATTTCATTGAGTTGCTTGCAATCTGCCTGCATCAGCTGCTTGGAGATAAACTTCAATGGAATACTAAATGGATAATCTTCTTCAGAAAAATTATCTATAACGGAGTAATAAATGGACATCCACAATAATATTTTCATAACACTCCCCCTTGGATATTCATTATTAAGTGCCTCGTTAAAATCTTACTATGAAAAAAATCGTGGGAAAAACATTTTTAATCAAGAAAAAAGAGTACACTAATAATATACATTGCAAGTTGGCTCATTAAAAATCTTATCAGGAAAACTCAGTGAAAACAAATCTGGGCAAGTAAAAAAGAGTACAGTGTATACTTTACTCCCCCTGATAAAGATATTATTTCAAAACAAGTCTTCGCATTCCAATCGTATATATCATCCCCTCGAAGGTTGCAGTTGGCAAGGACTTGGTGAACAAATCTGCATGATTTTTACTTGAACGGATTTGTTGCACATTAATGTCACCATTTTTCTGAAGATCATGTGTATAGAATAGTTTTGGTGAAATGTGATTCGTTCTATCTCCTTTTATAAGTCCTCCCTTTAAATATCTCCTTTTATAAGTCCTCCCTTTAAATATCGCAATATATGGTTAATCACATTCCAATGTCTCAGTGTAGGAGAAGAGCTATATCTTGCTAGTAAATTAACAGAAAATACTATGTCAGGCCTTGTAGTATTAGCAAGATACATAAGTGCACAAACTGCACCGAGATAGGGTATTTCAGGACCAAGGAGTTCCTCATCCTCTTCTGGAGGCCGGAACGGATCCTTATTCACCTCAAGTGATCAAACTACCATTGGTGTACTCAATGGGTGTGCTTTGTCCATGTAAAAGCATTTTAAGACCCTTTCCGTATAAGCAGTTTGATGGATAATTTCGTCTACTAAATGTTCAATTTGAAAACCAAGACAAAGTTTTGTCTTTTCAACATCTTTTATCTCAAATTCTTTCTTAAGTTATTCAATTGCCTTTTGGAGCTCTTCTGGAGTTCCAACAAGATTTATGTCATCAACATATACAACAAGTATAACAACATCTGATGACATTTTCTTTATAAAAATACATGAACAAATAACATCTTTTATGTAACCTTCTTTCGGCAAATATTCAATAAGGCGATTACACCAGATGCGCCCAGATTGCTTTAAATCATACAAAAATTTTGTAATTTGATCGAGTACATTTCTCAAGACTTTGAATTATATGCTTCAAGCATTTTAAATCCTTTAGGGATCTTCATATAAATTTGATCAAATGAGTTATATAGGTTATGACATGTATTTAAATAGCATGACATCTTCAGGTGTCTGGACTACAGGTCTGATCCTCACAATCTTTTATAATATTATGCACTATATTGTATCAAATATATTGTCGATGATCATTTTGTATCGGTTCCTAAGCGACATAACTTGTTGACTTCTCATCACTTTCTTTATTTTCAGGTACATGAACTTCTTCTAGAGTTTCATGAAATGTTATGCCGTGGACTCTTCTAGAGCTCATTTCCTCCTCAATATGATCACTTTGATCATTTGTTCCTATCATTTTTCAGGGTTTGTTAACTTTGGAACCGATCGGTTTACTACGCTTCATGCGTGAAGTAAACTTTATCCTTCAGGGACTTTAATTTTAATAGGAGAATTTGCAGCTGAATATGATATTTAATTTTGTATCAGCAAATGCTTCTGGTATTTGACTTGAATTATCTTCTAAGTAAGGATCATGATAATTCGATTCATATAGCATATTTTTTAGCTGCTTATTTCATCCCCCAAATATTAGAAAAACTAACATATATTCCCCAATCTTCTTTGGGGAACCTATCTTTGTGCATTGTGGTAGAGATATTAATCATATACCACCCATCTATAGTTATTAGATAGTAAAAATATTTGATTTCTGATCCAGAACCAACTGTAATGGGAGGACTTATCATATCTTGTTGGTATGATGCATACAAATACTGTTGTATGCAATTTAGAAAATTTTAGACCAACACATGAAGCTTTGTTCTCATAAGCAATAGTTTAGCCATCTTGGATATAAACTAGCATTATCAAGATAAATTGTCTTGATTTTATAATCTGAAAATTATGCTCTTAATTGAGGAAAGCAATTGCAAATGCCAAACTGCAGGTTGATAATAAACACACATGTAACCATTTCATATATGCATCTATAATTGGTTTACATGATAGGCGAATGGGCACAAATTCAAATTTTACATATTCCAGAATTCAGGGGTCTTAGTCCCAACTTTAGCTGGTATAATCAATTTATTATGAGAACAAGCAACACAGGAGAATTCTTGAAGATTCTTCTAGTTCTTCAGTATATACTAATCTGAATTCTCAAATAGCTCATTTAAAAATGACAAATGAAAACTTCAAGTTTATCATGGCATGTGCTATCTCTTAGTAAACTTCTGATTTACTATGGCATAAACTTTTGCATTAGTAAGCTTCTGATTTACTGTAGCAACTTTTGCCTCAGTAAAACTTCTAATTTACTGTGACTGCTTTTGCATTAGTAAATTTTTGATTTACTGTGATACATGATGTAGTACAAATTAACGAATAAGCCGGGTAACTTCTCACATACATATTATTTTACCTCTATGATTGTGGAAACATGAAGATTTTCAAACTTTCAATCATTTGTAGTCTCAATATGATAGCAATTTGTATTAGTAAATTTCAGGTTTGCTACAACATATGTTTTGACCATAGTCATATAATATGAATGACATATTTATATATAATCTCTTCGATAGCCTTCATTTATTATCTACAATCTAATATTATTCAGACATTACTGGTGTCATGTGTCTTCTAGACAAACAGTTAGCTTTTCAGGAGTTTTTGATACATTTTGTACTATCAAATATTGGTCAGGCACTTCTGGTATCATGATAGAAAATCATAATCAAATGAACAATATAAATACAATTCTAAATTTATAAATGTCAGAAATTAAGAATTTCAGTAATTTTACCACCAACTTTGTGACAAATGTCTCCTTCAGGGAGAAATACCATTAACATTTGAATATTTTATATCAAAGTGGCAACCATATAGTCATTACATCCT
The DNA here is from genome assembly GCA_000715115.1 of Nicotiana otophora. Classification (NCBI taxonomy): domain Eukaryota; kingdom Viridiplantae; phylum Streptophyta; class Magnoliopsida; order Solanales; family Solanaceae; genus Nicotiana; species Nicotiana otophora. The sequence continues at coordinate 5,876 of AWOL01S0098848.1, forward strand.
TCAGGGAAAGATACATGAGTTGTTATTTTCTTCGGAGTAGTTAATAATAACTAACCATAATATATCAATGTGGCTATAATAGAAAGTATTCTACAAGAATCCTTTTGCCTTAGAATGAAAAAATTTCAAAGATGTTTGACGTACAACAGGTACGTGCGGTAATAATCTCTATGCCACAAAAATAATATTTATATCCTTTATTATTCTATCTCTTTAGGAGGTGAGTTGTGATAATTACACCGATTTATAATATTTTCTCGCTTCAGGAGGAAATTTCAATTGTTTACTGCTTCAGGGGCAAATTTGAAGTACGAAATATTATCACTTCTGGTGATCATAAGCATATACCACTTCTGGTGGTTAACAAAATTTAGTTACAATGAGATATACGAAATATTGTCACTTCTGGTGGTCGTACTCTGATAGAGTTCAAATGAACCATGAAATTAAATCATAACGAGTTTAAGAAATATTGCCACTACCCGTGGTTAAATATTTCGTGCAAAACTCTACTGGAGTTAGGAACCAAAGAAAAGATTGAGTTAAATATTGCATATATGAGTCATTGCGAACTAACCGTCCTGTAGAATATTGGCATCATGCTTTTGATGAATTTGGTGCCAAAATATTTTGTGAAAATGAGATTGAAGTGCTATAAGTGACGTACCTTACCGTGATGTACAATAACAAAATTTTCTCGATTAACAAGAAAGTACACAAGTAGTTGCTTTCAAGGTTAGCTAAATAAAATTGCAAAATCAAACCTTCTCCCAGTAAAGGATTTCGTGGGCAGAGAGTACCGACCAATAGCTTTGTAATATCATGCCATTTAAAGAGAAAAACAACCTATGCATCTCTTGCTCTCAACCGATGCATTAGACAAAAGATATCGTACCTTTTAATTACTTCATATTCCTGGAATGGAAAAGTTAAATTCAAAGTAAGTACTCAAAGTGGGTAGAGTCTCGTGCTGATAACGTGTTATAAAATAAAAGTTGTAAAGTAAATAACTGAAGACAAGTATAGAGAGAGATTGATATATTATTCAACTTCAAACTGATGTACATAATGAACTGAAATCTCCTCTATTTATAGAAAAAAGGAAGCAGATGCAGGGCTTTTCAGGAAGTAGCTGTAAGGCTTTCCTTGAGCTGCTTGTAAGATGTCTGCATGAATTGCTCGCAACCTGCATGTTTAATAAGAAGTTGCTGCAAGTCATTTCATTGAGTTGCTTGCAACCTGCTTGCATCAGCTTCTTGGAGATAAACTTCAATGCAATACAAAATGGATAATCTTCTTCAGAAAAATTATCTACGGCAGAGTAATATAAATAGACACCCACAATAATATTTTCATAACATAAACAATTTTTTTCCTCTCCATATTTTACTTTTTTCTTAACCATATAACATAGGTAAGTATTATCTTCTTTTACTATCACTCGTATACTACTCACAACTCACAAGTACTAAACGTATTACTAGCTCATAAAAGGACTTCCATGAAAAATATTTTAAAAGGTTTTAACTAGAGTTAAATAGTTTGAAATTCAGAGTTCCTAAAACAATAATCTGTTGGGTTTTATATAATAAGAGGTGTAAATGGAAAATGAAGGAAAAATATTTGGAGGAAAACGAAAAATTTGAAGTTGTTTCCTTAGCTAATGCACTTTGTCCCTCATCAGAAAAAGGAAAAAAAATCTTTGTGCTTATATAGAGAAGTACATCTTCTAGCTCTTAAAGAGTTGAGAAGAAGTGGTGCCTCGTGCCGTCGTCGTCGCTCGCTCGCTCGATTCGGCTTCGGCTTCGGTTGGGCAATAGGAAGGGTTGGAAGCTATATATAATGGAAAATCTCGTCACATACAACGCATACATAATACCGTTAGGCAACTACTCTCTAGTGGAATTATCGCAATTAACTACGTAAAGTCAAAAGCTAATGTGTCGAATCCACTTACAAATGGCCTAAATAGAGAGGTGGTTGATAAATCATCGAAGGAAATGGGATTATGGCCGATGAAAAGTCACTGTGGCGGTAACTCTACCTAGAAGACTGGAGATCCCAAGATCTAGGTTGAAGGAGATCAAACAAAGTCATTATTGACGGATCAACATTATCAAATAAAATTTTGGTCTATTCTCGTGATGAGACAATGTTCAGTACCGAGGATAAAACGTTAAGACTTTTTAATGGTTTCTAAGTTTGATACGGAGTATATCAAATAGTGTATCTATGGGATAACACGTTTAGGAATCACCTATTGTCATGACCCATAATCCCACCACAGGCGTCGTGATGGTACTTTGTCTCTAAGACTAAGTAAGCCGATTATAATTACAATTTAAGCTAATTTATTTTTTAATAGATAATCGAAAGCAATAGCGGAAATAATTACAAACAACCTCCCAAGACTGGTAATACTGAGTCACGAACTCTAACTGAATACATGAAATTATCTCAAGGATCGAATACTCAATACTGTTTGAATAATGATTAACAGTACAATAAAATAGAAAGACTCCAAGGGACTGCGGCGACCAAGTAGCTCTACCTTGAATCCTTGCGATCCCACTCTAACTCTGTCCGAGTCTAATATCTCAAATACCTGGCTCTGCATAAAAATGTGCAGAAGTGTAGTATGAGTATACCACAATCGGTACCCAGTAAGTATCAAGGCTAACCTCGGTGTAGTAGTGATGAGGTACAGTCAAGACCCTCATAGTCCAATAACCTGTGCAATATAGTATACAAAAATAATAGAAAAATAAATAGGAGTGATAGCAATAATAATCAACTAGTGATGTAAACAACAAGGCAGCAAGAACTCCATAAATATTGCTCAAAGAGGTGATGAACACAAGTACAACCAATAATCAAATCCTTCAAAATATACATCTTTCATCTATAAGTTTTTCAATAGAAATCTCTAGAATATAATCCTTTCCAATAAATATATTTCGAATATACTTCTTTCAATTAAATATCCTTCAAATATAATTCTTTCAAATAAATATCTTTCGAATATAATTCTTTCAAATAAATATTTTTCGAATATAATTCTTTCAAATAATATCCTTCAAATATAATTCTTTCAAATAATATTTGGAATATAATTCTTTCAAATAAAAGTCACCTTGTGACACCTCATCTCATAATCATAAAATACGGGTCTCAGCCCACTTTCATATTTCCACGGCACATCGTGCCAATATCTCTATCACAACCGCACGGAAAACTCACGTGCCAATATCATCATCATCATATTTTTTCCGGCACCTCGTGCCCACATTTAATATCTGTTGCGGCGTGCAGCCCGATCCCATATAACATTAATCATACCTGTTGCGACGTGCAACCCGATCCCATATAACATAATCCGCCTAGCAATAGCCACATGCTCCCAATTTTTGACATAGATCAGACTGTTATCAAGTTTACCGAAACAACAAGACAAGTTGCACAAGATATGAAAATTACCAACACAATAACCCCACATCATTACATAAAAATTACCAACACAATAACTCCACATCATCATATATCATCCCTGACAATAGCCACCCTTATCTCTCCTATAGCTACCCTTATCACTCCTATAATAGCCTAACTTATCCCTCTGCCCTGACAATATCAATAGCCACCCTTATCGCTCATATAGCCACCTTTATTGCTCCGTATAATAGCCATCCTTATCACTTCGCCCAGACAATATTCCAACACACATAACCATAGTGAAATACTACCATTATACCCGCATAATATCAACAGTGAAATGCCACCCTTATATCCTCATAATAACAACTCAAATCACACAACAATTTATACGGAATATTATCACGATAACACAACACAATTAATTCATATCACAATTTTTTCAATAGCCACAACCAATTCCAATGATATAGTAAAATCAATAAATTTCTCAAAAATAGCCCAAGGCTCCACACAACGTATATAAAATCTTAAAATAACAACAGAGATGGAAAAGTAACTCAACATAGGACAACGACTTCTTTAATCCAGATTTTAATAAATATAAATTAGTGCCTCATTTTAAACTTATTTAAATCAAATCAACAAGCACATAGAATTTACATAAAAATCCAAGTGACAATAACACCAAATTATCATATAAAATATAATTTCGACAAACAAGGAACGATGCATGACAATTCAAGGATTTACTAAGTTCCAACAATTTTTCAATTTAATACATAAGGGTGTCTACGAATTTTAACCGATATAATTTGCACGTATAAACTAAGTACGTACTCGTCACATAAAAATTCAAGTGACAATAACACCAAATTATCATATAAAATACAATTTCGACAAATAAGGAACGAGGTATGACAATTCAAGGATTTATTAAGTTCCAACAATTTTCCAATTTAATACATAAAGGGTGTCTATGAATTTTAACCGATATAATTTGCACATATAAACTAAGTACGTACTCGTCACCTTGCGTACACGGGTTTCAATCACACAATTTTCACATAATGCCTAAGGCGTAATTTTCCAACTCAAGGTTAGGCAAGATATTTACCTTTTTGAAGTTATGCCGATATTCCAAAATTGCCTTCTTGCTTGAATTGACCTTCGGAAAACTCAAATCTATCCAAATTAATTCAATTCAGTCAATACTAATTATAAAAATTAATTCCATATGAAAATACTAATTTTCCAACAAAATCCGAAATTTAACTCAAAAATCGCTCGTGCGGCCCACGTCTTGAAATCCAACAAAACTCACAAAATCCGATAACTCATTCAATTACGAGTCCACCCATACCAATTTCATCAAATTTCGATAACAACTCGACCTCCAAATNCTCACAAAATCCGATAACTCATTCAATTACGAGTCCACCCATACCAATTTTATTAAATTCTGATAACAACTCGACCTCCAAATCTAAAATTTTTGTTCTTAAAAAGTTTTGCAAAAATCTTGATTTCTTCCATTTAAATCCGATATAAATGATGAATATAACTATGGATTTATGAAATATAATCACTTTTGAATATAGGACACTTACGCAAGTCGAAGTCGTGAAGAAATCCTCAAAATCGTCCAAGAACCGTGCTCCAAAAATTCAAAAACGAAATGAAGGAAATGACCGTTTTTGGTCCTTAAGTTTCTGCCCATCTGTCACTAAAAGCCCATTTTCCGTCACTAAAAGTCCATTTTTTGTCACTAAAAGTCCACACCAGAACTTGCTTGCACCAACAGTTATTGTTTACACTAAAAAGGCTATAACTCCATCATACGAACTCGGAATTCGACGATTCTTTTTTCTACGAGTCACAAATAATAATATAAACCTAATCGTTCAATAAAAACTCAATTCGGAGCTCATTTTCTCTATGTGATACCAATTTTGCTCATTAAACAATTAACTCATATTTCGCGCTAAAAACCTAATCGCGACTTGATGAAATTAGACCAAACTTTCCAGATACAACAACAACAACAACAACCTAGTATAATCCCACTAGTGGGGTCTAGGGAGGGTAGTGTGTACGCAGACCTTACCCCTACCCTGGGGTAGACAGGCTGTTTCCAAATGACCCTCGGCATCCTTCCCTCCAAGAACTCCCCACCTTGCTCTTGGGGTGACTCGAACTCACAACCTCTTGGTTGGAAGTGGAGGGTGCTTACCATCAGAGCAACCCACCTTGTCATAGACCAAACTTTCCAGATCACTCCTATAATTCATTATCAAAATCCAAGAAGTCTCAAAATCGAATTTCAATCTCTAAAACTAAAAATAGACCTTTGGATCATTACATGCTTATGCTGAAAACATCAAACTCTTCCAAAACTCTTCCCCGACAACCTACAGTGTATTAACCATAACTTCTTATACTCAACTCCAACTGCCAAACGGTTTAAATTTCTGCAAACTAGATATAAAAGGCTATAACTTTCATGTTAGGCTCATTGCCCAACTCCTTATAGATTGCGAGATATAAGCTCCCAAAGTTAGCCATGTGCAGCAAAAATTTCTGGCGATGCACACTGCTGTAGCCAAAAACTGCAGTACCATCTTCAGTCAATCAATAATAACTTTTTGTAAAAATGTCTGAATGATAAATGATTTATTATTATGAAAACTAGAATCAAAGCGCTACAACTTTTATGCTTTTATAATTTCCATATTCCTTATAGATTTTGAGATATAAGCTTCCAAAGTCAGCTCTATGCATAAGAAATTTCGCACATTGCTGTAAAAAACAAAAACAGCAGTTAAAAATGATCTGAAACCACTCCGTAACTCACCCGAGGCCCTCGGGACCTCAACCCAATACACCAATAAGTCCTAAATATCATACGGACTTAGTTTAAACCTCAAATCACATAAAACAATGCTAAAACCACGAATCATACCCCAATTCAAGCTTAAGGAACTTAAGAATTTCCAACTTTTACATTCGATGCCGAAACCTATCAAATCAATTCCGATTGACCTCAAATTTTGCACACAATTCATAAATAATATAAAAGATCTATAAAGATTTTCAGAACTGAATTCCGAATCCGATATCAAAAAGTCAACTCCCCGGTCAAACTTTCCAAAAATTCAACTTTCGCCATTTCAAGCAAACTTTCACTACGGACTTCCAAATAATTTTCCGGGCACGCTCCTAAGTCCAAAATCACCATACGGAGCTATTTGAATCATCAAAACTCCATTTTGGGGTCGTTTATACATTACTCACCATCCGGTCAATTATTTCAACTTAAGCTTCCAAAACAAGAATTGCTCTTTCAATTAAATCCTGAATCATCCGAAAAATAAACTTGACCACCCTCGCAAGTCATAATACATATTTCAAAGCTGCTCGAGACCTTAAGCTACCGAACAGAATATAAATTCTTAAAATGACAAGTCGGGTCGTTACACATATATAAGTGTGAAGTGTAAGCCGCTTCAAGGAGAATTCTATAAGGACAGTTCTCTACGCACTTATGAACCAGATGGTGTTCATGACTGAAACGAACACAACAATGAGAACCAAAGGCAGTAAAAAAGTTGATTGTGTGACTTATGGCTATTTAGGAATACACCAAAGTTCGACGGTTCAAAGATATAAAATCTACCGATTGTAAGAGTATATCCGACATAAGTTCACTATGGAAAGTTCAAAGGGAAACCAACTTATCCAGGTGCAATTAATCTTTGCTTATAAATCACACAGTTTTTCATGCATGCATATTTTAGATAGCTATTCCCCATTCATGTGGGGGATTGTTGGGTTTTATATAATAAGAGGTGTGAATGGAAAATTGAGGGAAAAGATTTAAAGGGAAACGAAAAATTTGAAGTTGTTTCCTTTGCTAATGCACTTTTTCCCTCATCGAAAAAAGGAAAGAAAATCTTTGTGCTTATATAGAGAAGCACATCTTCTAGCTCTTAAAGAGTTGAGAAGAAGTGGTGCCTCGCGCCGTGGACGTCGCTCGCTCGCTCGGCTCGGCTTCCGCTTCAGATTCAGATTTGGTCAATTGATATGATTGATTGATAATTTTTTGGACCAAATTTATTTCTCGTTTTCCATTAATTTTTCCTGATATTTTTGCGGATAATTTCCTAATGCCTAACGGTCATTTTTGAAATTAAAATTCGCGAACAAATATAAACGTTTTCTGCTGAAACAGTACCTCATATGAACAAGTACTTTCGCACATATTCAACCTAGACTGTTTGGCTATAAATTCATAGATTTAGTCTCACTTTCAGACCACCGAAATTTTCATATTCTCCCCTCTCTCTTCTGCATTTCTGCACTTTTTTTTCATAGCAAAAATGTAAGCATCAGTATGGTTTACTGCCGTTTGTTGAGTTCTATAAAGTTCTATAATTTCCATTGCCGGTATTACAGAATAGTTATTCCGTTATATCCTAGGAGAAATTAATCGAACAACCTTGGGCAACAGTGAGGGGATTAAACTCCTTAAGGAAACACAGTTTTCTGTTTGGCTCGGAACCTTATTCATCTAATTATATTTATGGCTTTTGTTTCTGGTTTTATTTTGTAGAAATTATATTTTCGAATACAAATACTAACAAGCTTATGGAATTTAACATTTTTTATATTCTGTATTCTTCTTACTTTCTGCTTTGGGAGACTAAAATCCTAGCGATTTTCTATTCCCGTTTTGGAGATTAAAATCTTTAGATTTTCTACTCCAGTTAGATTAAAGTCTTTGTGGTTTTCTACTCAATCCAAGATTAAAATCTTAGTGATTTTCTACTCGATCGTTTGTATTCGGTTTGAAGATATAAAAACTTCATTGACTTACTAATTCTGGTGGTGTCAATTCTTTTACATAAAAATGATAACAAGTACGGAACAACAGAGTGTTGCAATGGCCGCGTCTTCAAGTCGCACAATGCCTGCACCTGCGATGGCACCGGCAGAAAAGCTCGGAAAGTTTGCCGGCATGGATTTCAAGTGTTGACAGCAGAAAATGTTCTTCTATCTGACCACACTCAGTTTGCAGCGCTTTATCAGCGAGGACGTTCCAGTTTTAGGAGAAGAAAATCCCGAAAATGAACGATTTGTGGTCACTGAGGCATGGAAGCATTCTGACTTCTTATGCAAAAATTATATTTTAAGTTGCTTGGAAGACGTCTTGTCCAATTTTTATAGCGTCATGAAAACATCAAGAGAGTTGTGGAATTCTCTTGAAATGAAGTACAAGAATAAATATAGCACTAGATATTGCTATATTTATTTACTTAATAGTAAAGATGAAGCAATTGAGGCATTCAAGCAATACAAAAATGAAGTAGAAACACAACTAAACAAAAAGATCATAATGATAAGAAGTGATAGGGGTGGCGAATATGAATCTCCTTTTCAAGATATATGTTTGGAATATGGCATTATTCACCAAACAACTGCCCCTTACTCACCGCAATCTAATGAAATTGCGGAAAGAAAAAATAGAATGTTAAAGGAGGTGATAAATGCCTTGTTGATAAATTCGGGTTTACCCCAGAACTTGTGGGGGGAAGCTATTCTTACAGCTAATCAAAGACTCAATCGAGTTCCCCATAANTATTTTAAGTTGCTTGGAAGACGTCTTGTCCAATTTTTATAGCGTCATGAAAACATCAAGAGAGTTGTGGAATTCTCTTGAAATGAAGTACAAGAATAAATATAGCACTAGATATTGCTATATTTATTTACTTAATAGTAAAGATGAAGCAATTGAGGCATTCAAGCAATACAAAAATGAAGTAGAAACACAACTAAACAAAAAGATCATAATGATAAGAAGTGATAGGGGTGGCGAATATGAATCTCCTTTTCAAGATATATGTTTGGAATATGGCATTATTCACCAAACAACTGCCCCTTACTCACCGCAATCTAATGAAATTGCGGAAAGAA
>AWOL01S0098859.1:0-54478 GCA_000715115.1 Nicotiana otophora
ATTGGTTTTCGCATGTGGCGAGACAAGGTGAGAATATTATTATGCGCGTGTGGCGAGACAATACGGGCATTTACTTTATTATTGCACACGTGGCAAGATAAGGTGGGCTATGTCGGGAATTGAATTGTGATGATTTGTGATAGTCTAGGGAAATTGTTGTTTGTTGCATATTTACTTTGGGACTACGAGGCAGTATCTCGGGAGATCCCCTGTCTTGCATATTTACTTTTGGGACTACGAGACGGTACCTCGGGAGATCCCCTGTTGAGCATTTACTTTTGGGAATACGAGACGGTATCTCGGGAGTGACCTTTGTTGACATCTCTCTATGGTTGTACTTGTCTTTGGTTATTTTGTATTTCTGTGATAGGTCAATCCTTATGATCTGCCGTGATGTATTATTTGATTTTACTATGTGTTTGTATTCTTTGTTGTATTGTGTTAGCTTGGGCTTTTTAGTACGAGACTCTAAAGATTTATATATTCCTGGTTTTTGATGATTGAGTTGTTTTAAATAAAAGAAGTTACTATTATGTTTTAAATTAATAAGTTTTACATCCGAAGCAATAGATTATCTGATGTTTTATTTAATTTTAAATGTCATTTTTCTTTACTCAAACTATTTCTAAAATAAGCTCATTTATTTGTTGAATTTTTACTTGGTTTTAAAAAAATGTAACCTTACTTTATTGAAAATTAATTAATCGTGCGGATTTTATGTATAGACATATTTGACACGAGAGTTATCCGTGCGGTTGTGATAGAGTTATGGGCACGAGGTGCCTGAAATATGAAATAGGGTCGAGAACCATATTTTATGATTATGATATGAGATATTTGTTTGAAAGAGTTTTACATTCGAAAGATACTTATTTGAAGAGAAATATTTGGAGGGTATTTATTAGGAGAAATTATATGTGAAAGACTTGTTTAATTGGTTGTACTTGTGTTTCTTATTCGTCTGAGTAATAATTATGGTGTTTTTGTTGTCTTACTGTTTATATCACTAGTGGATTATTGTTGCTATCACTGCTATTTGTTTTCGATTATTTTGTATGACACAGGTTATTTGACTAGTGAGTGTCTTGACTGTACCTCGTCACTACTCCACTGAGGTTCGCCTTGATACTTACTGGGTAGCGACTGTGGTGTACTCATACTACAATTCTGCACATTTTTGTGCAGAGCCAGGTAAATTGGAGTCAGTTGATCGCTAGCTAGCTGTACAGATCTTGTTGTGGAGATTCAAGGTAAACCTGTTGCTGCGTTCGCAAGCTTCGGAGTCACCTTCTGATATTTACTTGCACTGTTTTACCTCTATTTCAAAACAGTTGTATTTAGAGGCTTTCTAGTAACTCAGTAGAGCTTATGACTTGTACTACCGATTTTGAGAATTGTAAATTTTATAGAGGTCTATTTCATAAATTGTTTGATGTTATTTAATTATTGTTGTTATTCAGTAAGTGTTAGGCTTACCTAGTCCCTAATACTAAGTGTCATTACGATACTCAACGGAGGGAAAATTGGGTCGTGAGAATATGATTCATTTACCTTAATTTTATATAAATTTTGTTAATAGGTATAAAGAAAAAAGATGAGGTACAATTGGATTTTTTTTTTTAGCTTGACATAGTTATTTGAAAATTAGTTGTCAAGAATGTCGAGCTCTTCTTATTCATTAGCAAGAAATGAATCATAAAATATCATATAAATGATAAATAGACTACTAAGCATTTAGATATGTGTTAAAGCATAACCAATCTTAAGAACTATTATAAGAGGAGAATAGTCAATAAAGATATTAAGCTGAGTTTAAGAACTATTATAAGAGGAGAATAGTCAATAAAGATATAAAGCTGAGTGACAAAGCTATTAAAAAGTCACATGGTAAATTTTTGACAATTATTAATTGGCAATATAACAATATTGGGTGTGATTAATTTTTGAATAAGTGTAATTATTTTTTAATCTGAATTAAAAGATAAATATTTGAGTCGAGTGTCATTAGTTTTTGAATTTCAATTATAAAAAATACCCATTAGCAAAATAAACCCATGCTGTTCATGGGTACCAATGAGCTTTTTGTTTCATAAAAATAAAATTCTATTTTCAAGAATAATGAAAATAATTTTTTGAAAATTAATTATTTTGTCTTCAACAAAATCATTTTCTGAAAGCATATCTTTGGGAACAAAAATAAAATAAAATAATAATTAAATTATATATATATATATATATATATATATGGGTTAAAGAATAAACAATGGCGTGGATCTTTTAATATCAAGAATTTCTACTAATATTTATGTTTTTAGAATAGTTCAACATTACTTTTAGAATAAAGTATGACATCATAGAGTTTATCTATCGGGTATTGAAATAAGAAAAAGAAGATAATTTAATTTTGTTAAAGCAATATAATCTCGTGTGCTCAAACAAGTAAAATCATAATTTGGTACGATTCATATTTTTAATATTATCGTACTAGTACTAGTTACTTATATTAACATTTAAGGAGACAATTAATAGTAAACATTTTAGAATTTGATTACAGATTTACATACCAAAAATAAATTTAATTAGAGATTTAAGTGATACAGCTTAGCTGCCAAAGAATTGACAGTAGGTGGAGATAGGGTCAAGAAAACCACCATTTAAAGAAGGAAAAGAATAAAAGAAGAAAGAAAAACAGAAGAAAGAGAGAATCAAAGAAAGTGTTCCTTCATTTTCTCTACCAAATTAATGGACAGTAGTTCAACTTCTTACAGTCAAAGAGATTCGTAACTTATGGTATAATAACGTGGATGAAACAGAAAAATCCAAAAAGCGTGTTCCGTCTTTTTGGCGTTTGTTTGCCTTTGCCAGCTATTCCACTTTTATTTGCAAGTTTTCTTTTAACTCCCCTAGTTGTTGCAGTTTGTCTCTTGCAGTCAAATTTACTCAATTAATTAAACACAAAAAGATCCAATTTGTATATCTCTTACTATCCCTTTTTATATTCAAAAGTTCCAAGCTAAGATTTTCAGAAAGGAAAAGGTCTTTTGTGCTGCAACTAAATTTTTTTTTTGAGAGAGAAAATGGGTTCTATTGGGAATCTGGCTAGGAGAGCAGTGCTGACCAATACACCAGTTATGGTTCAGGTAATTGGAATAAGTGAATCCTGACCTTTGATTGGATATGTTGTTTTTTGTTTGGTTTAGGTTTCTGTGCATTAATGGGATGATAAAGATTGGATTTTTTTTCATAATAGATATGCTGTTTTTTTTTTTTTTTTTTTTGTGTTTTGCAATTTTGTAGATACAAGAATTGGTTCGAGGTGTTGAAGGTTGTATTTCTCTAGCTCAGGTTTGTTTACTTTCTCCAATGTTTTAGAGTACCTTGTTTTCTATTATTTTTATTTTATTGTTCCACTCTTAATTGAAAGGTTCGAAAACTTGAGAACTGTGATTACTCATCCTTGTTGTTCTAAGATTACAAATCATCTTTTGTGCACTTCAAAATCTTGATTAGATTAACTTTGATTAAATTGACTTGTCTGACGTGTTGGAATTTTGGCCAAACTTATTCTTAAGGTTATCAATTTTAATTTCCTTCAGTTGAAATATGAATTGCTTAACATATAGAATAAGCCAGCAATGGAAAACAAAAATTCCAATTGGACTTCCCTCCCATTTAAAGGATGTATTTCCACTGAGCTCAGAATGGGTAAAAGGGGTAGGTAGGTGGGTGGGCTATGGACCAAGAGCATATGACTGCTGGTATAAGGTCGGCATTCTTTCTTAAGCTTTTACTGGAGGAACGGTTGATCCATAAATTTCTCTGATGTTTGCGAAGTCAAGTTAAATTGCCTGAAATTCTGGTTTTGCAAAAGAAATTTTCTCGGGTTTCTCCCATGATCATTGGACAGATTTCTTTTTTGTTGATATTGTTGTTGTTGTTCTCCCATAATCATTGGGGTTACAAAACTTCCTTTCTAGTATGTTTCATACCCGTTTGTCCTTTTCATGTGGAGAAACGACTTATCATACTTTTATTCTTTTGATTATTTTTTTTTGGTTAACCAATAAGTATGCAGTGATACAGAAGAATAATCAGTTGTGAGAGATTAGTTACCCCTTAGTTATCCTTCTATTATTAGGCTGTCTAGAAAGGACTGGTACTCTCAGGACTCTGAGGACCAATCTATTGACAAGGAAGTGTACTGAACCGACACCAAAGAGTAAACAAAAGGAAGAAACAAATTACTATCTGTCAGTGGGTGGACTTTTCTGTTTTGCCTGATTATAGCATGTCCTTGTTTTCTGTCTATCCATTTTGGGATCATCTTATTTTATTTTCTTTGCCTTTTAGGGGGTAGTGTACTGGCAACCACCTGCACAAGCACTGAATAAGGTGAAAGAAATTATCTGGGAACCTTCAGTTAGTCGCTATGGTGCCGATGAGGGGCTTCCTGAGCTCAGGGAGGCATTGACGAAAAAGGTATGGTTTATCAGTTGGATTACTCTGGTTTGCATCTTATAAGGTGGTGGGTAGTTGAACAAAATTTGGAGTGGCTTAGGGTACTTTGCTTAGTGAAAGTAGTTATGGCTGCAAATGAAATTGGGCTCATTTCATTTCTTCAAATTACATATTGTTCATTCATTGAGATTTCGGTTTTTACTTATTCCCGTCTAATACTTTCTTTGTTCCTTTCTCCAGTTGGGGCGTGAAAATAGCTTACATAAATCGTCAGTTATGGTTACTGCTGGCGCAAATCAGGTAGGGCGTTTCTCTTTTAATGTTCTATCTTAAGCTGAATGCAGATAGTAGAGCTATGTCAAAGATCCATTTGTGGTGGAATGGAAATGCTACATTTTTAGGATGAATTAGTTTGTGTGCATGTATTTGTTCTTTGTTTGTGACTACTTTTTGGTTAGCTGTATACCCATTGCTAAGAAATCTCTAATGGAGCCTTAAACTAAATAATTCCAGGCTTTTGTAAACGTCGTTCTCACACTGTGTGATGCTGGCGATTCAGTCATTATGTTTGCACCATACTATTTCAATGCATACATGTCGTTCCAGATGACAGGTGTTACCGATATTCTGGTGGGTCCTGGTGATGCAAAGACACTTCATCCGGATGCAGGTTCCTTCCATTAGTTTACCTTAAGATTGATTATACTAGATGTTATGTCTATATATCTCTTCTGTGCTAGCTTGCATGGCCAAGTTTGAATGCCCAAGCATTTTTATCTTTATCCTTTGACCACTTGGCAATTGATTGTAATCATCCATATTTACTAGGAGTTATTTTGTTTTCCCATTGCTTGAAACTTCTCACAAATTTCCTCTACTCTGAATCTAAAACTACTTCAATAGTGGTCTAGGATTTTAGACTGTTGTCTGGAGAGCACTCCTTCTGTCTTTTGTCCAGTTGACAATGATCCAGTTAAGTGAAAGTGACCATTTGCTGTTACCGCAAATGGTTTATATTCTTCTCGCCATCGCTTCTGGTGATTTGTTCATAATATGCCACCTCACCCCACACCACCCAAAAGAAAAAAGATAAAAGAAAAAAGTAGTTAGCCTCATGCCCAATTGACTATCTGATTTGGGTACATTATAACTTATAGTTTGATACTTTGATGCATACTGTTAACCAGAATATCATCACCGTTTTGCATAATGGACTTGAGAGTTTCAAACATTATGTGCTTCTTTATTTCATTGTGTATCCATTAACATATTCCATGATTTTTCAATTTCAGACTGGTTGGAGAGTACTCTAAAGAACTCTGTACCAACCCCAAAGCTTGTGACTGTTGTTAATCCGGGGAATCCATCAGGAACATATATCCCTGAGTCCCTTCTTAAGGTCTTTATCTCATCTTTATAGATGAATGGATGGAATGAAGTCGTCAGTTATTCAAAATTCAGTAGATATTCTTTTGTGATTTTTTACTTTATTGAAACATTAAAAGGTTGTTTTTTTGGTCATATAGAGGATATCTGATATTTGTAAAGAGGCGGGATGTTGGCTCGTAATTGATAATACTTATGAGTAAGTGTTTTTTCTTGTCGTATATGAATCTTTTAGTTTCTCATATTGACTTGAGAACCTGCTGTTAATGACTGCTGCCATTTCATTTTCTCGTCCATGGACGAATGATGACGGTCTTAGAATTAAAGATGATGAGGAAAGTAATTGTTGAATGGAGTGGTCCTAAAATACTGCTGGTTAGACCAGTAAGAAACTTTGTGAATGTAAACCAACGATACATGTTTTTGTTGCATTATGAGAACTTTTTTTATGCTTTGTGAAACTGAACATACATATCCAACATTTTAGGGGTGTTGGTTTCAAACAGTTGGCAATACATTAGGACTAGTTTGGTAAGGAAACTTCAGACTGCACTAAATTTGATAGGCAACAAAATTTATGCTATCCTGGGATCTGTTGCATGATAATTGTAACTGCTAAGAAGAGAAGGAAAGGAAATAGCTGAGGTGACAGAATGATCAGGTTTAAATTTGTTTGAGAGAGAAATCAATCTGAATCTTAATTTTCAGAGTCCAGTAAGCAACCAGTTTGTCATTACACTTCACTGAACATGTCTAAGATTTTTATCTGTATTTTCGGCCATTTGTTGCTATTTGTTCTCAATTATTAGATGACCTGGAAAGTTGGCTTTGTGAAGAGCTAAATTATGAAGACACGTTGCTATTGAGTCTATGCTCCTCCATGAATGCATTTATCTTATTCTATCAAGCATCGTCTCTGTTCCTTCTTTTTTCTTGTAACTTTGTTCAGTACACTTTGCTTGTGATTTAGTATTTTTCCTGAATGATATGTTCTTATATATATGTAGCAAGTCATTTGCAGGTATTTCATGTATGATGATCGCAAACATGTTTGCATAGAAGGAAACCACATAATCAACATCTTTTCCTTCTCTAAAGCTTATGGGATGATGGGATGGAGAGTTGGATATGTAAGTGATGCTTGTTCTAACTTATATTTAGACATAAAAATTTTGTCAGGCAAAAAAGTGATTATTATTCTGCTGGCTGACTCTTGATAGTGTTTGAAAGATGATTTTTCTTTGTTTTCCGCAAATGCATCTCCTTGCCTCGTGAACTCCCTCTTGTCTTTACTCGCACATCTATTTTAAAAAATCAGTAAGTACGCCACCTCTGATTAATCTCACCTTGCCAGTCATTAACTTTTCTAAAGAATACTGTTGCATGCTTTCATTTGTGCCTGACTGAGGAATCTGCTGGGATTATATGGTATAAAATTGGTCTCAATCACTACCAAATTTAAGTTCCCTTTCGCGACAAAAGCAAGTTGTTCCAACGGATGAGACTTATTGAAATTGAGACATAATTGCTTTACAACATGTTTTGGCTGCAACACATACATTTTGCAGTGAATTCCTCCGCGAACTTTTGTACTGAATGTTTACTCCAGATTCTAAACTCACAAAATACTAAAACCTGTTTGTGTGTCTTAATGGATGCAGATAGCATACCCATCGGAAGTGGAGGGGCTCGCAGCTCAACTCCTAAAAGTTCAGGACAACATACCTATTTGTGCTTCTATAATCTCTCAACGACTCGCTCTTTACTCGATGGAAATGGGACCGGAGTGGGTAACTGATCAAGTAAAAGACCTTGTCAAGAACAGAGAGCTACTCCTAGAAGCTTTATCTCCTTTGGGAGATGGAGCTGTTAAAGGGGGAGAAGGTGCCATTTACCTGTGGGCAAAGCTTCCAGATAAATACGAGAACGACTTCGAAGTAGTTCACTGGCTAGCTAAGAGGCATGGAATAGTCCTGATACCCGGAAGTTCCAGCGGTTGTCCAGGTCATGTTAGGATCTCCTTCGGAGGCTTGATCGAAAAGGACTGTCGGGTAGCTGCCGAAAGGCTCAGAAAAGGATTGGAAGAACTGGTAAATAGTGGAATGGTTTCATGATTTTCTCGAGTAAAAATTAGTATCAGCTTGTTCTCCTGGACACCAGTCATCAACAACACAGGAAAAGACACTTTTAATCCTTAATAATTGAAAGGGGTTTTCAGCTTTGCAACTTGATCATTGGAATTGCAGGCTAAAACTTGCCATTTGTATAGTTTCAAATAAAGTACTCATATGTACCTGATTTTCTTAAATGGATAGTGGAAGTGTCTCATATATCTCTGAGCCTGTCTCTTGGAACTATTTATACATATAGGTCAATTACCAGGTTGTCAGAAATTGCCGAGGTCTAATAGCACACGGTTTAAAACTTGGTAGATAATCGGTCCGCCCCTCTGTCGTTCTCCACTTAATTATAGGTTGATGTTAGCTAAGCTAAAAAAATGGACTTCTAAGGGACAAGGTATTTTCACTTAATGGACGTGCTATGGTATACAATTGAAACATGGCACCTGTCTCCAATGGGATGACCTAGTGGCTGAGGTATGCGAGTAATCTAGAAATATAAGGTTGGAATCCTAGTTACAACACTTAAGTATGAGTCCATCGTCTTTAAATTTCGTAGAAATAACACTAGGTAGCAACTCTAAAGGGTTGTTATTTAGGAATTAGCTAGTGCATCCTCAATTTCTGTTTTTCAACACTAAAATGTCCTGAGCTGTCCTGAAGTTAAGATTTTTAATTTAAAATTTTAAGACAAAATAAGTACTGGCTAATCCCTGAATAACATTCCTGAAAATGACTATTTGTGCACTTGCCCCTTAAATTTTGTGGTTAGGATTAAGTTGGCAGTTGAGATACGCATAAGATGACTCATTAATTATGGTTTAAGCAGTGACAGACCCAGGATTTTGTGCAAGCGGGTTCAATTTTAGAAGCATATATATTTAATAGTAAAATAGTAGTTATCAAGTGACTTCAAATAAAATATTTATGCAAAATTTATACAGTTTTAATCCTAATTTATTATTTTTTTGTGAAACAGATTCAATTGAACCCGCTATCCACCACTTGGGTCTGCCACTGGGTTTAAGTATGCTAAAAATATGGCATTAAGGTCACTTTAGTAGCTCATTGTATAATTTTGACGTAGTGAGGTGTAACAGTAGCTAAGTTACAATGCAAGAGAACATTAATTAAGAATTTTTTATATTTTCTATTATCATTCTTTGTCGCACAATCGTATATGGATTTTCATTCATCTTACAAATATTCAAGTACAAAACTATGTCAGCTCGTGGTATACTTAGGGAAAATATTATTGATTTTTTTCTCATATTTTGAGCAAAATAGATTTCAAAAATGATAGTGTATAATATATTTCCTAATAGTGTGAGTAAAAATACCAAATTAAACTTTATTTAACGTAGCAAGTAACAATTGCACAATTCATTTTAACTTTTGAGAACATTGGTGGAATCACTCGGAAAGCACATTTTCAATCAGTTGTAACTTGAAAGTTGTGGTTAATCAAATATCATGAGGAACAATATTAAATTAAAATTTATGAGTAGATAAGGACCAAATGTGTATAACTTTCACAAAGAGAGGGGGGTAAGTCGGTAATAAAATAGCCAGCTAGGACGGCATTTGCAATTTACATTTTAGACCGGGTTACCTTATAATAACCAAACATATTAAACTAAACAACTCCTCGTCTCCTCCTATAAAACCGTTTTGGTCAAACGAGTCAAACCTCTTTCTGTTATGTCAGAGGCCATTACTGTAAATCCAAGATAAAGAAATATATATATTTGGATATCTAATTTCACTTTCTTTTTTATATGTATTTTCTCATCCTTTCTATTTCTTGAGTTTGAACTTTAAACTCAACAGCCCGCCTCTTACAGTTCAATCTCCATTTTTTTCTTGATCACTTTCTTGAAGCTGAGATTGCAGAACAAGGTACCTAATCTACTTTTTTATTTAATAACATTGTTAATATGGTCTCTGTAGTTTCTTGAAATAATGAAATTTTAAGTCGCCGTTTTTACATTGTTATTTTTTTCTATTTGATTCAAGTGAGTTGTCTAATAAATTTGAATTCTTGGAGTTTTCAAGATGTGGTTGTGTAAATAAAGAAGAAGAATGTAGGCGGATTTCCTTTTTGGGTTTTAAGTGTGTAGATGTTTGGTAAAGAAAGTATTTTGAACGTTACTTTTAGGAGAGTATAGTTTGATTTTGAGCAACATTTTGAATTCTTGATGTGAGGTGCCTGCTGTTTAAATTGAAAACATTTTCATAAGTGGATTATAAGTTTTTATGAATTTGAGTATGGAATCTTGGGTATTTCTTGTGCGCACGTCATTTTGATTGGTATTATATTCTGAATTTGAATTCTTGAATCTTGGACCGTTTCTTATGAGCAAGGTCATAGAGCTATTATGGTAACAAAATTTAGTTAAGTTGAAGCTAAAAGTTTTCCTTGGCTAATTCCAAAATCTGCTTAAGGAAATGTTATGTCAATATAGTTTGATAAAAATAGGAATTAGGGAGTACAGTTTCTTTTGCTGCAAGAAAACAAAAATTTATGGTAATCTATGCTAATCATAGTTTCACGTGCTTTGATAGATGTGAATTAAAATTCTGTTGCCACTCTTAGTATGTACTTTTCTTGAGCTGCATGATTATTGATATCACATGTTACTAATTTTCACAAGTTTGCAGGTAAATGAGCGATCAGTTCAACTTAAGAGCAAATTGACTAGCCTATTTCCATGCCTCCACTTACTATGAAGAGAGAAAATTCAGTAATCTCTGCTGAAAACGAGTCCATGGTTCGAATTACAAGATCTCGAGCTGCTGCCCCTGAAAAATCCATGCTTGCACGCTGCGCAGAACTGCCAAACCCACGGGGTCAGAAACGTTCTCTGCAGATAAATTCTAACACAGCAGTCCTCAGGGAGAGGAAGAAGAATGCTCCACTTGCGGAGAAGAAATGCCGGGCAGTGCTTAAGGATGTCACAAATCTATGTTGCAAGAGTTCAAAGGGAGACTGCCTCAATGCTGCCAAAGTCCCAGTTAGTAGTTCGTCTGTTTTACTTATATTATCTACATTGTCATTGACACAATCCCGTGTCTTATTACCTTGTTGTTGCTACTGTTTGTTTATTGCTTCATTTTTACTTCTCTTGAACGGAGGGTCTTTCGGAAACAGCCTCTCTACCGTCATAAGGTAGGGGTAAGGTCTGTGTACACTTTACCCTCCCCAGACCCCACTTGTGGGATTTCACTGGGTTTGTTGTTGTTGTTGTTAAAATTGGCACAACGTGAAACAAGTTTCATAGTTTGACTGTTGTAGAGTCCCTTAAATATCAGAAAGAGTTTTGAATTGATCTGAAATATTGCATATAGAGAATACTAAGGTGCATTAGCTAATTCAAGGATTTATGTCTTTATGTGCTTCTATTTCATCCCAATAAAGCTTTGGTGATATTGTGTATGCTTTCCTGCTGGTTCATTTTATTCCTCTTATCATCTGATTTAGTTTATTATATAATTTTCAGAAGAAGATCATGCGAGTTGGAAACAGTTCTCTGAATGTGTCTAAAGTGACCACTTCAGTCGACGCTGAGGTCCATCAATTTCCAGCCAAGTTACCACCAAGTAGGCTGAGAGCATGTCTTTCTAATATGAGAAGTACTATTTGAGCCAGTTATGAATATCACCTGATTTGACTAACTGCAGGGAATAGCATATATCGAAGTTGCTCAGATAGAAAGTTCCATGAACAACAGCAAGGAAATCCAACAGAAATCAAAAGTTTTTCAAGACGATGTTAGTTTCCTTTTTAATTTGTTTCACTGAAACAATACAACTTTTGATAACTTGTGGTTGTACTGACTATACAGGATCATAAAGAAAGAGAGATAACGATAACAAATGATTTCTCTGTAGTAACATTTATAAATCATAGAGGAAGCCTTGGTCTTATCTTTGTACTTTATTCCTGAGTACTAAGTGAATATGTTTCTACGTTAAATCTAATAACAGGAGTTCTCCATCATGCTTTCTTTGACATTTTTCTTTACAACAACAACAACAACAAGCGTAGTGTAATCCCATAAGTGGGGTCTGGGGAGGGTAGTGTGTACGCAAATTTATATCTTTGACATTTTTCTTTGGAGAATAGATTTATATCTGCTAGTTTTCCTGTGTTTCCATGTTACTGCAACTATGTTGGTCTGTTATTTTACTCCTTTTGCTTATTAAAATAATTGAACTTTTTAATGGGAACAGTTGAGAAAGCTGTTCATGATGCAGCACCATCGACATCAACAAAGCTGGACTTCATAGACATTGATTCTGATCAAAAGGATCCACAACAATGCAGCCAATATGCTCTTGAGATATATAACAATTTCCGGGTTGCAGAGGTTCGTTGAATTGATATTCTTGCACTGTTCTTGTGGATTTCTTCATTGTTTACGCTGTTGTAAAATTGTGTTTTCTCTGACAAGATAGGTCCTTTTTCCAGCTAGGAGCTTTTAGAATGAAAAAGTAACTGACACTTTGGCAAAGGTCATCTTTGCACAACTGACTCAAGGATGCTTTTTCACCGTTTTGCTTTAAAATTCAAGTTAGACAAATCGCCATCAATGCTCGACTTTTGATTATAATATCAGTGGTAGCTGTAACCAATTTAGTACATTCGACGTATGTTCACTTTTGAAAGAATGCTCGATGCTTTAGCTCTAAGAATAGTGACGCTGAGTATGCTGCCTACTTATTGGAATGTTTCTCTGCATATTAATAACTATATGCATAGATTTCTGAATCCAAACCTCAACTTGTATAACTTCTGAGATTTCCTTGTTTTGGGATAATGGTGTCAAGTATTTCCCTAGTCTTTTCAGGTGACAGTAGAGAACTGTAACTTTATCCTAATACAAAGTCTGATTTGTATTTCTCCAGCTAATTAAAAGGCCACAATCAAATTTCATGGAAACACTCCAGCGAGATATCACACAAAGTATGCGAGGAATCCTTGTCGACTGGCTTGTGGAAGTAAGTTGGTGTTTATCTCAGAAAAAGAAATTGAATAGTCAAAGCATATTGTGTATGTCTTCCAATGCTGACATTTTCTAATTATTAGTACGTGATTCATCTTGAACAGATAAATGGGAAATAAACTAATTTCTTAACAGTATCTACTCGGACAGGCAATATCATATTTTCATTTTGATATTTTATCATATAGTGCTGATCTCATCTTAGTTTGGTTTGAGAATTGTAAAGATCTTATGTGCTTTTTTCTTAAGATAAAAGCATTCATAAGATTCTTGTGAATTGTGGTGCTAGTTAAGCCTGTGTAGTTTCAACTTTGTGTTGGACGCATCCCACCTCTCTCCCTCTTCCTTTTGATCTCATAATGCTTGTAAGTTTATCCGCTAATTTTAGAATGCTAATTCATAACAAAGCTGGTTACTGAGGTCATTGTCTAATCTTGTGTCAGGTGTCCGAGGAATATAAGTTGGTGCCAGATATACTCTATCTTGCCGTTCACTTCATCGATCTATTTCTCTCTCAAAACTATGTGGAAAGGCCAAAACTGCAGCTCCTTGGTATCACTTGCATTCTAATTGCCTCGTAAGCTCGGCACAACTGTTTGTACTACTATAGGTTCTTTGTAATATTACTTTCTGGGAAAATACTTTCTTGAAATACTTCAAAGAGAAAGAAACTAAAGTTGAAGAAATATGGGATCTTAGCACTCCTCTCATTTTAGAATCTGACAAGCTCATTATTCCAAAGATATGTGTGCTTATGAAGAAATTCTCCTATGTAAGCACATTTGCAGTGTGACCTTCACCTGTAACAAAAATGATATCAAGCCTTTAGTCCCATCACTTTGCAAGTTATAGTTGAAAATCTTTTCCCTTTTATATCTGAATAAAGGTAAATATATTGTATCTGGTGGCTGAACGTGGCTTTTCTTTTTAATTCTGAAGGAAATATGAAGAGATTCGTCCTCTACGTGTTGAGGAGTGCTGTTTTATCACTGACAATACTTACACAAAAAGTGAGGTAGAATACTGCTCTTTCAAGTTTTGACTATTCAGGATCATGATAGTCAAAACACAATGATTTTTTTGTGTAGATTTCAGAAGTTAATTTTCTCGAATGCTACTTGAAAATACTACATCTTCATGAAAACTCATGGTTGTACCAAAGAAGAATGTTGACACCTTCCCGTCCCCCTTCCCTTCTCTACGATCTTACAAAGTCTGATAATTATTATAATACTACTTGAACAAACTGAAGTTTCTGACAATGTAAAGTGGATCAGGTCCTGGCGATGGAGAGTCTTGCGCTGAAGTTTCTTGGTTTCCAACTCTCAGTTCCAACTGCAAAGACCTTTCTTAGGTACTTACTTTAGCGACTTGCCCGCCCTCTTGATCCATAACAGCATAGTTTTACTTCTATTTCTTTTTCTTTTGTCTTTGTGAAAACTAGAACTTCATTTTCTTATGTATGATGCTATTTGCAGGAGATTTTTAAGAGCAGCACAAGCTTCTTACAAGGTAATATATTAATGTGCATCACTGGATTTCCTGAATGATAACAAATCTTTTCTCTTTTTGCTGAAATATAACCGTGGTTGCTGAACTATACATGGTTTCAGAATCCCAGTTTGGAGCTAGAGTGCTTGGCTAATTATCTAGCTGAACTGACATTGGTCGACTATGGCTTCTTGAAATTCGTCCCTTCGGCTATTGCTGCATCATCTGTATTCCTTGCAAGATGGACACTAGATCAGTCAATGCACCCATGGGTTTGCTCCCTGAATTCTTGCTGTTTTGTTTACATTTATTTCACTAGCTTTTCCTGCTACTGATGTGTAGAACCTATGCCTGCATCCCTAACAGAATTCGACATTGGAGTACTATACATATTACAAGGCTCGGGATCTGAAAACCATAGTTCTTGCATTACAAGGCTTACAATTGAATACAGAAAACTGCCCTCTAAATGCCATACGTGCTAAATACCGGCAAGATAAGGTACTTTTGTATGTTATTATTCGAAGTTAGTATTATTGAGTCTATCCCAAGTGATTCCATCTTAATACTCAGAGTTCTATTTGTTTCGAGTTGTTACTATTATGCATGGTCCTAATAAGTCTCTTTTTTCCTCTGCTAACAGTTCAAGTCTGTCGCGTGTTTGTCTTCGCCAAAACTACTTGAGACACTGTTCCAAACATGAAATTTGAAGATATGATACTTAACCAAATGGAGCACTGCTGAAACTGAAAGGGAGATGAGCTTTTTTGTAACTTAGCCCATTTTTGCTGTAAAGATTTTGACATCCTAGGGATATACTTAAATTGCAAGTTTAGCGGTAGTAAAGTAGCAACTTTCTCAGTTGTAATTCAAGAATCCATGCAGTTATATTCTTGTACATGCTATTTTTAACCGAGTTACTTTTGCCAGTTTTTGTAATTTAGGATGATCAATCATCTACTTCAATGCAGCTTGCCAGCTTCCAAAGGAAATTTGGGAATTACTACAAGTATTGGTAACGCACATTGTAATGGTATAATCAGTCTTTTATAACCCGAGGAAAGGGAACAGATATCCTAACCAGAAGGTCTCTCTTTTTCTTTTCTTTTCTTTTTTCTTTCAGAAATAAGCTCTAAAATGTATAACTTGTTATGAAATATAGCTCAAAGTAACAATATAGAACAAGAAAAAAAACAAGCTAAAAGATATAGAGAGAAAGAGATGAGAGATTTTTATTTCTTCTTCAATTGTGTGTATTCTCCTATCTATTACAAGGCCTTTATATAGGCATAAAAAGTGAAGAAAAATATGTCATTGAATATGTCATTAAGCATAGGAATATGTCATTGAATATGTCATTAAGCATTTGAGAAGATCATAGAGGAAGAGTAGACATCTACCATAATTTGATTTTTCTTATAACACTCCCCCTTAGATGTCCATAGCTGATGTGCCTCGTTAAAACCTTATTAAGAAAAAACACAATGGGAAAAAAATCCTAGTGAAGGAAAAAGAGTACACATGTTTAGAAATATGCCTTTTGGTTGCCTCGCTAAAAACCTTGCAAGAAAAACCAAGTGGGACAAAACCTTGTAAGGGAAAAAGAGTACAACGCGTATTAACTCCCCCTGATGAGAGCATCAATTCACATCCTTGAGCCTTCGCACCCCAATCTTGTACACTAGTTTCTTAAAGGTTGACGTCGGTAGAGATTTGGTGAACAAATCAGCCATATTATCACTTGAACGGATCTGTTGCACATTGATATCATCATTCTTTTGAAGATCATGTGTGAAAAATAACTTTGGTGAAATTTGTTTTTTCCTATCCCTTTTATGAATCCTCCCTTCAATTGGGCTATGCATGCCGCATTGTCTTCATACAAAATTGTGGGTAATTTATCACACTTCAAACCACATTTGTCTCGAATAAGGTGTATTATAGACCTCAACCATTAATAATCATCACTATGATTATAAAAGGAGAACAATAAGGGTTCTCAAGATAGTCCTTCAAAATGTGAAGGCAATGTTTACCATCAAATTGATATGAAAAATAATAAAGCATGCCGCTGATTATGATCCATTCCTTGAAGAGGATGTGACTTGTGATAAGCATTGAGAATGCGGACCTATTCCTAAAGGTGAATGTGGAAATATGTGATAAAAGTAATGAATAAAGGCATGCAATGCATGATTAGATGAATACCACCCAACTCACCTCTAAGGGAGGTTTGAGTGAAATAAAGAGAATAAATATTATTATGTGATTGCATGAATATGTCATTGGTCGCGTACATGTGATACGCCAAAAAAATATATATTTTGTTGTGCCTTATAAAAGGTTATTAAAGGCAAAATTAAAGCAAGAAATGATTTTGCTTATGATGATTTTGATCATGACAATTTATAATGATATAATTTTCTCCGTGAATGAGACATTTACCATATGAATGGTATGACAAAAGATTTTATAGTACAAAAGTTGTTAAGATCTCCGGAAAAATTAATTTGTTACTATCCGGATGAATAAAATTATTCACGGCATTGATATTGTAAAGTCTCAAAAGAAACTTTTTGAGTTTTAAATGTATATGTCAAAGTGGTTGGTATATTGAGACTATAAATGAAAGGAATATTGAATATCTTCATATTTCTATAATCATAACGGGTAAATATGAAAGGTTACCCGATTTTTTTTCTATTTGTACTATACAAATATAAGCATGATGATGGAATCATATGCTACAAGTAAACTAGAGGTTTACTGAAATAAATATTAGTTGGCATGACCGGTTGACCATCCCGGTTCAATTATGATGCGAAAAATTAATTGAGAATTACATTGGCATATATTGAAGAAATAGAAGATTCTTCAAGAATTCTCTTGTGCTGCTTATTCTCATGATATACCAGTTAAGGTTGGGATTGAATCCCTTGATTTCGGAAACGAATAAAAGGTGATAAATATATGGGCTCAGTCACCTGCCATGTGAACCGTTTACTATTATATAATTTTAATAAATGCATCTATTCTATGGTCACATGTGCATTTGTTATCAACTTGCAGTTTGGCTTTTGCAAGATTGATTGCTCAAATTATTAGAGCACAGTTCCAGAATATAAATTATGATGATTTATCTTGATAATACTGGTTTAAATCCAAGTTGGTTTAGCAGAAATTGTATGCCTCCAATTATATTTAAATCATTGGTTATGAGAACAAAACTGCCAAAATAAAATTCGGTATATGATGTATTATTTAATATACAACAACACTTGTACGCATCTAGCCAAGTTATGATAAGTTCTCCCTATCACAATCGGTTCAGGGTCAGGAACCAAATAATTTCCATCTAGAAATATGAATGTGCTATATGATTTAATTGTTCCATCANGTTATGATAAGTTCTCCCTATCACAATCGGTTCAGGGTCAGGAATCAAATAATTTCCATCTAGAAATATGAATGTGCTATATAATTTAATTGTTCCACCACAATACACAAAGATGGATCCCTAAATAATGTTAGGGATATGTGTTGGTGATCCCAACAACATGGGGAGAAAATGGGCAGCTGAAAAAGTAATGCATATAATGAATTATTATGAGTACATCTAGATCCTCGTACGAAAAAAATGTGAATTTGAAGTTCAAGTGATAATTCATTTGCAAAATATTTCCAGGCGTATTTGCTGACCCAAAGCTAAATGTCATATTCAGCTGCTAATACTCCAAATTAAATAAAGTTCATAATGAGTAGAGTCTATGAAATGCATGAAGTATAATAGACTAATTTATTCCAAAGATAAAACTCCTTGAAGAAGGAGAGGAGAAAATGTTCAAGATGGTCATAATAAGGAGGCAAGTGCTCTAGAAGAGCACTACGACATAACACTTCATAAGACCTCATGGGAGAGGCTCAAGTGCCTGAAAATAATAAGATAACTAGATCTCAATAAGTTATGTCTTTATTGGGTAATAGTAGAACCGATATAAAATGATCGTCGACGATATTGTTAATATAATGTAGCGCTCAATATTATTAATATTGACGAGGATCTTGAGCTCAAATCTGTCATGAAATTTGGACAGATAAATGATTGGCCAAATAAAAAATACGTAATGAAAATTGATTTCATCTGAAAAATATGAAGTTGGACGGATAGTCCCAACACCTGAAAGTATAAAGTCAGTGGAAGTATAAATATGTTCTTGTACGGAAAAAAAAGGTCAAGTCAATAGACATAAAGACGACTTGTGTCACAAGAAGATTTGTAAATATCCTGGCATTGATTATATAGAGACAGGTTCTCCTATGGTGGATGTCGTCATTTCAGGTTTTAATCTGGCAATACAAGAAAAACGTGATATGCGTATAATGGAAATCATTGAAAGATTTAAATTGTTTTGAAGTATATTAAGGTTTCCAAGAAATTTATTAAATAAAGTTTCAAAAATCCTTATACATATTGAAATAATCAGGGCGTATGTGGTATAATCGCCTGAGTGAGTACCTGTTGAAAGAAGGGTACAAGAATGATTCAATTTGTCCTTGTGTCTTTATAAAAAGATCTAGATCTAAATTTGATATAATCGGCGTGTATGTTGATGATTTAAATATCATTGGAACTTCTAGGGAGCTTCCTAAAGCAGTAGACTATTTAAAGAAAGAATTTGAAATGAAAGATCTTGGAAAGACAAAATTTTGTCTTGGTCTACAAAATGAGTATATAAAAGATGGAATTTTTGTCCATCAATCAGCATACACTAAAAAGATTTTAAAGCGATTGTATATGGATAAAGCACATCCATTGAGTACCCCGATGGTTGTGAGATCACTCGATATAAATAAATATCCATTCCGACCTCATGAAAATAATGAAGAGCTTCTTGGTCCTGAAGTACCATATCTTAGTACAATTGGTGCACTAATGTATCTTTCTAACATTACAAGGTCTGCCATAACTTTTTCAGTTAATGTCTTAACAAGATATAGCTCTGCTCCTACAAGGAGACATTGGAATGGAATCAAACACATATTGTTGTATCTAAAAGGGACTACCGATATGGGATTATTTTATGGCCATGATTGAAGTCCCGATCTTGTTGGTTATGCCGATGCTGGGTATTTATCTGACCCACACAAGCTCGATCTCAAACAGGCTATGTGTTTACATATGGAGGTACTGCCATATCTTGGTGATCGACTAACCAATCAATCTTGGCTACTTCATCTAATCATGCTGAGATAATTGCTATTCATGAAGCAAGAAATACGAAGGAAATGCTTACCTCTTGAGTTAAACTCTTCATAATGTCATTTGGATATAATTCTCAACAATAGACTTTCATTTACTCAAATCAGCTAAGTAATTAATGTCAAACAGATATATAAAAATACAAAATAATATTGAAAATTTACATGTAGTCTTTGCTGCAATAAGCTTACTTCAAGATGAAATTAATATGACCAGAACATTAAAGAAAAATATTGTATCAAATAGAATAATATAGTACTACTAGTTACCATGCACTTTTATGGAAACTAAGTATTATGCTCTCTAGAGAAACAAAAAGATATAGCAGAACCTTTAGGTTATTCAGGGAATCAAAACATAATAGGGAACAAATCTCTGTCTACTATCTACTACTATATGCTTTCCATATAGAAATGATTCAACATGTTAATTTGATAAAAACTATCATCGATGAAAATTTGGGTGTAGTACATACTTCTTGTACTAATATTTTATCTTATTAAAATAAAATAGTTACAAGTAATATTATTATTATATTATATTTGACAGTAAACTAATGTATAATCATTATACTAGGCATACTAAAATCGTATTATAAGGTAAAATCATAAGCATACATAATAAAGTATAATTTTAATTTTGTAGATTATTTAGTATACCGCATGCCACCTATTATTTAGTTCATGAAAATTTAACAGGGTGACGTCCTTAGCAGCCACATAAATACTAATTTTTTAATAACCATGCCATTGCTTATTCCAAATATTGGTATAAACTTATCTGGTTTAAAGCTCAGACTTGTTGTTGTAGCAGAAAGACGTGCCTGTAACACAAAAGTGGAATTCAACCTTGAGGTTAGAGATTTCGTGTTGATAACGTGTTATGAAATATAGCTCAAAGTAACAATATAGAACAAGAAAAAAAATAAGCTAAGAGATATAGAGAGAAAGAGATGAGAGGTTTTTATTTCTTCTTCAATTGTGTGTATTCTCCTATCTATTACAAGGCCTTTATATAGGCATAAAAAGTGAAGAAAAATATGTCATTAAGCATAGAAATATGTCATTGAATATGTCATTAAGCATTTGAGAAGATCATGGAGGAAGAGTAGACATCCACCATAATTTGATTTTTCTTATAACATAACTTATAAACTACTCCTTTCCTTACTATATGACACTGTTACTATCAACAACAACAACATACCCAGTGTAATTTCACAAGTGAAGTCTAGAGAAGATATTGTGTATATAGACCTTATCTTGTACAGGTACAAATACGACATTGTTACCATCACTAAATTATAAACGGCATTGTTATTCACGGGGTCAAATACTGTTTTTACTAGTACAATGTTTTGAAAGATTTTTTATTTTAAATAGTATTATGTATGATTTATAATACATTTTACCTAATTTAAAATAACTTTTAAGAAGATAGGAATAAAGTATTGACCCTCATGTTTTATGTTTCTTTGTTCTATTTTCCCCCCTTTTTCTAAACTTTAAGTTTCATACATTAATAGCGTGGAGAAATTTTTACCTAATCAGATCACGTATAAGGTAATCATAAATAAATTTCTATAATAATCATTAATGATAATTTGATATTTTTTTTAACTAATCCGTTATCTCAAACTAATAGCCCGTTTGGCCAAGATGCAAAAATCAGCTTATTTTGAGAAGTGTTTTTTTCTAAAAAATACTTTTCTCAAAAGTACTTTTGGTGAGAAGCAGTTTATGTTTGACTAATTAATTTAAAAAGTACTTCTGAGTAGCAATTAGTGTTTGGTCAAGCTTTAAAAAACTGTTTCTAAGTTATTTTTCTCGAAAGTGCTTTTCAAAAAAATATTTTTGGAGAGAAGCTACCTTTTTCTGTTTCTCCAAAACTGTTTCTGCTTTTACTCAAAAATACTTTTTTTCCTTTTAAAAAATTGGCCAAACACCTTAATGTTATTAAAAAAAATACTTTTGACCAAGAACTTTTGACTCAAAAGAACTTTGGCCAAACATGCTATAAATTAAGTTACACTGTAGTGTAAGAATAATCTTTAAACTGTAGTTACCTTTAACTATCTGGCGGGAGATTCCGAGTGGCAATTTGGTACTTTCAGAAATCCGATATGGCAGCAAGGTCAGATTGTTGTACGTTCTAGGCCAACCTTAACCGATCGTTTTTAACTAACAGTATCGACTCCTCCCGCAATCCTAGACCCAGAAAAAACTGCAACACACACTCACTGCTCTCTCAGTTTCACTCTGTGTGTGTGAGAGAGAGAGAGAGAGCCGACAATGGCGGGATTGAATATATTATCTCAGACTCCGTCGCCATGGCAGCTGTCAGCTTCCTCCACATCATCATCCTCATTTTCTTTACGCTGTCGTCATTTCTACGATTTTAATATTTACAATTGCGGCGATATCAAATGCTATAAAATCGGGTCGTCCACTTTTTCCCTTTCTGGAGCTCCAAGATCAAAGCCTTCTGCCTTTTCATCTCAAATGCTGCCTCAGCTCTCTAATTCTTCAGGTTTTAATTTTGAAAATTTTCCATTTTTTTTAGCTCTACTGATTGTCGCTTCATTTCAACTCGTTAGAAATAAATTTGATTGTATTTTCTCTTTGTAATTTGGTTCCCACAAAAACTTCTTAAAAGTTGCAATAATAGCAAATATTAGCTGAAGTGGGTGTAAGCTAAATTTTCACGATTCTTATAATTGGAAACTAATTCTTGCTTATAGTTAACTGTTGGCTCCAAAATTGGGGTTGTCCTAGTGCTGGAAATAATGCTGTTAAGATGGAGTTGACTATAAATTTGTTGAACAAATTAACTGCTTTGTTGGGAGGGAGGTGGGTGGGTAGGAATTCAAGAATTGGAGTTGGAAACTGGAAATAATTAAGTAAGATCCTGAAGTTTTTTCTTTTAATTTCAAAGCCACGTCCCGAATTTGTATGCTAAATTGAGGGTTAATAGTATTTGTATATGCTATTTTTAATAAAAGAAGAAGAAGACAAATACAAATATCTACGCCGGGGGTGGGGATGGTGTGGGGGGATAAATGATTTATCTGCAGGCTGCAAGACTAAACGCAGGTTTTGAATATGAAATTAGTGAACCCTTCAAATATGTATACTATACCACTTGTATTTGTATGAGTTATTTCTTGTGTCAGTTAATGACCAGTGGTGTCACTTCTGTTAAATGCCGTGAGACCATATTCTTTTAGCCCGTTTGCTTTCATGGTTGGTCATGGTTGTGCAGGCAGTGGATATTCCTGGATGCAAGATAATTCTGCTTCTTGTGGTAATTTTTCCCGCAATGGAAGGAAGCAAGATCCATTGAATTCTGTGGCTCCAACAGAACGAGCACAAATTTCTTCTGTGGACGATCTTTATGACTTCATATGCTCAGGCCCCCTCATCAATAAGATTGGTCTGACACCCGAAAAAGTGGCTGAGTCCATTGATAAGTGGATAGAGTATGGATTTCGCCTTTGTAGATTGTTTCAGCTCAACCAGCTGGCTCTCAACGAGCCTCAAAAAATTCGACTCTACCACTACTATATTCCAGTCTTCTTGTGGTGTGAACAGGAAATTTCACAGCATAGTTCCAAGTTCAAAGACAACGAAGAAATCCCTCCGTTGGTGGTAGTCACATTTTTATCATTCACTTGGTTCTTGTGTGTTTGATTTCCATTGAGGTCCATATCATGTTGGTCTAATTACAAAAAGTAAACATAAACACCGTTAAGATAAGGTATATTCTTGGCATGTAGATTGGCTTCAGTGCGCCTCAAGGATGTGGAAAGACAACACTCGTATTTGCATTAGAATATCTTTTTAAAATCACAGGGAGGTAAGTTGCATCATGATATTTTGCTTCCTCTGTGGAATGGAAATGACTAAAAATTATGCTGAACATGTGTAATCAGGAAAGCTGCTACACTATCCATTGATGATTTTTATTTAACAGCAGAGGAACAGGTAAATGTTTCATGAGATTGTGGCTTGCTAGTTTGTGTCTGTGTATTATCACGAATGCTGACAAATTATGTTGTTTTAGGCCAAACTAAGAGAGAACAACCCGGGGAACTTGCTTTTGGAGGTATTAAATGACGAATAATGGCTGGTAGCTCTTTTGTTCTCATAAACTTGAGATGTAAAATTTTTCATTTTTCACTTCAGTTCCGTGGAAATGCTGGAAGCCATGATCTCTCATTGTCTGTTGAAACACTGACAGAGCTAAGCAAAGTGACAAAAGAAGGTGAATGCACCTTTTTAGTTTGTGCTATTTTTCAGTTAGACATTGGATCTATACGCTTAATTGATATTCAACTCCATCCAGGTGTGAAAATGAAGCTTCCTCGATATGATAAAGTGAGTAAGAGCAATCATAAACATTTAAATCTCAGTGGGTTCTGCATATTATTTACTAATTCTAAAACTTTATCTCCAGTCCGCGTACAATGGGAGAGGTGACAGAGCTGATCCCTCCACATGGCCAGAGGTTGAAGGGCCTTTAACGGTAGGAAGATCTTTTTATCTAGAGCTGGCAATTTAGTGGGTTTCTGTTCATGTATGTTTAATGATTCAAGAGTGGCCCCAATTCCATCATCTCTACACCTAGAAGTAAAAGTAAAAGTTCTAAAATGACTTAAAATGGTAAGAGTGTCAGCATCATGGCCCAATTCTTGTAAAAACACAACTTTTCTCATCGATTGAACTCGAGGGAAATGGTTCGATTGCCTCACATCATTGTCATTTACTTTGGATATTAGGTAATTCTGTTTGAGGGTTGGATGCTTGGTTTCAAACCTCTTCCACCTGAAGCTGTCAAAGCTGTTGATCCACAGGTTCAAATACTTGACTCTCCTATGGATACTTCAAATGCTTGTGCTTTCTGTTTAGATCTATATTTCTTGGATCATTAAATTTTCAAAATTGCAGCTTGAGACAGTCAACAAGAACTTAGAAGCTTATTATGATGCATGGTATAAGTATGTAAAATCATGGATTATCATCAAGATTCACGATCCAAGTTATGTCTATCAGTGGCGTTTGCAGGTTCGTTTTGTGATATCATCTACGTTTTTATCCGTCTTCCATATTTATGCTTGTGCTATTTATTTAACTAGAGTAGTGGGATGTTTTCAGGCGGAGATTGCAATGAGGGCTGATGGGAATCCTGGGATGTCCGATGAGGAGGTGAAAATTTATATTTGTTCTTTCTCAAAAAACTAATCCATTACTTAATGCTTCAGAGGAATGTTGTCCAATATTTATTTATTTTCTTTTTTGTTTTCCGTAGGTGAGGGATTTTGTATCCCGCTACTTGCCAGCATACAAGGCTTACCTTCCTACACTCTACTCAGAAGGACCTACTGGCGCAGACCCGGAGCATGTTCTTCTCATTGAAATTGATGAAGGGAGAAATCCCATCCTTGGTAGCTAAGGTAAAACTGCAATTATGGAGTTGGTTTGATCCTTGATTGATTTTTGTTGCAAAGAATGGGACCTTTGCGAGCATCATTTCCATCTGAGAGTTTCTTCACTTGTACATTCAAATGTAATATTGTAAATTAAGCCACATGTGAAGATAACAAATTTTACACGAGTTACATTCTTTAAATTTTATCTTGGATTTTATTTTTTGTGCAAAGACTGAGACCCCTTGCAAGCATTTTTCTCCACATGAGAGTGTCTCCATTTGTATTATCAAGTGTAATATTGAAAATTCAGCCATATGTGAAGGTAGAAATGTCATAATTTTGCTCGAGTTACTTTCTTTGGCTTGGCGTTTATAGAGCCTAATAATCTTTGACCATAATCTTTCAGTGTCAAAGGATTATATTTGATGATAACATGCCAAAGACCTAACTCCACGCCTTGAGAATCCAACATTGGAACTGTATTTCTTGTACTTTTAACTTTGGCGTTCTAGTTATTTATCTAATATTAAGAGCACAAGAGCAGCTCTTTATTTTCTATATACTGTTCGATGGAGTCTTTATTTTGATGGTTCCGTTTCAATTCTAGCCAGTTTTTAAAGAACAACCTCTTTGAACGCAGAACCGGAGCTATAGGGTCCAAAGGGGGTTTAATTGAATTTTGTGCGAATATGGTAAAAAAATAACTTTTTTGCGCATGTATAAATTGGTGAATCTCCTTAGCTTAAGGGAAACTTATAGTGTAGAACGTTGGTTCAAGAATTGTTCTAAATTTTAGATTTAACTCTCAAGTCTTAGTTTTGCATTTTTTGGAATCCCCTTTTCAGAATTGTGTTTTTGCTTCTTTGTTAATTTCCTTGTTTGAAAAATAGAGAAGTAACCTCTTACAATATTGTATATAGAAAATTTCTAAGTTTCTTTCAAAATTATAACTATATTACAAATGAAATTTAATCACGTTACAGTGTTCACTATACTGATCTCCCACGCATAGCTGATTATGATAATATTTTAGAGTACAACAACAACAACATACCCAGTACTATCTCACACCGTGGGGTCTGTGGAGGGTAGTGTGTACGCAGACCTTATCCCTACCTTGTGAAGTTGTTTCCAATAGACCCTCGGCTCAAGAAAGCATAAGCACCACATTAATGAAAATATAGACAAGAATGGACAATACCAAAAAATCATATAAAAGCAGGATAAAAACAACAAGATAGTAAAGTAATCAACAATGAAAGAAAACAACGACTTGTCATAAAAATTAACTACCCACAGAAAGCGGGACTGTGTGCCAATACTACTGGCACAACCAATCAGCTGCTTAATTACATAACAAGTTTATTCAACTTCAGAGTTGTAAATATACAAAAGAGTGCCGAAGAAACAGGGAGTTAACAAGAGGGAAACAAGTTCTAATTGGAACTTATGTTAGCAGAGATAGATGCTAACAAATTAACAATAACATACATAGCATTGACATGGCTGGGAAGGACATCAATTAAGCACAGTTGCAGCACAGCATGTCCAAACAGCACTCACAAGTCTCGTAGCAACAGAAGCAGCAACACATTGCAAACAAACTGCATCCGGAAAAATGATTAAAAAATGTGAAACAAACTGCATCTGGAAAAATTGAATATGATCACTTTTGGGAGAATTTCTAGTCTCCCAAACTTGAGAAACTCCTAATTTGAGGCTTTACAAATGTAAAAGTTAAACTCATTAGTTATCTATTTTCTAAATAGATAATATGGTTCTTATCCATATTTGACCAATTTTTAAAAAGTTTATTACCCAACCTATTTTTTAGTACATAATATGGGTGGATAACTATTTTTTTTAAACCATTTTGCCACCACTAGTCAATACATGTACATCAGCCTTTCCCTTTTCTAGTTGATAAATCAACATTTAGATACGTGGTCGGATGTAGCCTTTATGCTACGGGTTCACCTGAACTCATAACCTTCGACACAGAGTATAAATTTATACGTAAAAATCTACTCTCAACAAATATTATATATGAACCCATAATTTAACAATATAATCAATTCAATGCTGGAAATCTTAAAAAATTAAACTCGTTAAATTTAAATCTTAAATCCGCAAAAACGGCCTTTTCACACATAATAGATAAAGGTGATCTGAAAAGAAGAAAAAAGAAGAAGATGTGGCAAGAGTTAAAAGAAGTACGAACCAAGCATAAATGCATCCTTTTTCCTCGTGTCTGCGTTGCACATGTTCAACATAAGTCATCTCCTGATATGAGGGTGCGTCCATTTTTATTCTAAGCTTATTGCAGCTAAAGGCTTTTCAGAGAAGTAATTTATATAATACTGAGAGAGCTTTTGGTGTACCTTGAGTTGAGTGAACCACTTTAATTCCTTGTATGTATGGTTTATAATACAGCTCACTTTGCATAAGACAACAAACGAAAGTCCTAATAGCTAAAAGACACATGCTTTGTCTCATTTTTAATACTACTATATCCTTATCAAATATCTGGCAGTAGTTAGAAAATGGGATTATGTCTTTTTCATTTTACTGACCTCTACACTTATCTTGCAGGTATCTTTGAGAGTATATGCTGGGAGAAGTTATATTTATAGTATAATATATAATATATAATTGCAGTTTGAACAACATAAAAATATCTGCAAGGATAAAACTACTTGTCTTCTCATAATAGGCTAATGTAGATCATTTTCTCACTTCCACTAGACATTGTTGGAATTCAACTTATTATATATAAATCCCTCATAAATCACATGGTAAGGCTTAATTTAGACTCAATATAGAAACACACCTCATCAATTACTAATAGATTAGAGGTTTGAATTATGTGAAGACTAAATTATTTATCGCAAATCGTATCAATGTTTTATCCTCTAGAAAAATCAGACTCAATAGAGATATGAGGTTACTATTCAATGAAACTAAAAGATTTTGGATAAGCTTATGATTGTAAAGATTGGTATTAAGTCCCTGTTGGAGGGTAGACAAACGTGAAACGTGTGACATTAGTAGTCTTCACAAAACCTAGAAAGACCAATGGGGGTTATGTCAAATGACAGGAATGTGAAGTGATTAGGTGGCAGGAAAACTACAGGATTTTGACGTAAAATCATGTTAAATAATAGGTCCCACACTACTAAGGGTTATAGCGAAATATTTCTATCCTTAATCAGAAATCTCGCTTGTGAATTATAAGAATGATAAAAGAATCTATATAGGGACCGCTTCCCTCTTTAGTGAGACTTACTAGGGGTGAGTGTCAGTCGGTTCGCCGGTTCGATTCAATCTTTTTTGTTTCGATTTATGATTTTAATAATCAAAATCGAACCAAAGTATTTTTAGATCGATTTTCTTACAGTTTGGCGCGATTAATTTCGATTTGGTTTTTCAGTTTTAGGCTTGTCAAATTGGACTTCTTTCTTAAGCAATAAAAGAGCCTCAAATTAAATTCTTATAAAGTTTCTGAGGCTCAATGCATACGTTTGGAAAATTGTCCTACTGTAATATGCTATAACATGAAATTTAATTAGAAAATAATAAAATATGCACTAAGAATATATGCTCATTGTATTTGCTAAGAATATTACTGTTTCTATAGTAATATGTATTTTTTTTATTATTGAATTTGCAATTTAATATTTTATTAGTAACAACCATTATGATTTGCACATTAAATTAAAAGTAAGAAGAGATTTATGTTATCATAGGAGAACCAATAAATATCATAATTTATGGAATAATGATTATGGTGTGCTTGAGGTTATTAATGTTTGGACAGTGCAACTGTGGGGTTGGACTATGGGTGTTTAACGGGCGGGTTGGGACGGGCTGGATGCAAAAAAAACCAGTCCGTCCGTTTAATGTTGTGGGCTGTTAGCGGGTTGTACTTTTTTGGGTTTTGTTTTGTTCGTCCGGATTCGGACTTAGCGGGCTGGACCGGGCCGTGCAAATTTTTTTATTTTTTTTTTAAAGTAAATTTTATTTTTCTTATTCAATGTTATTGATACTTAAGTGTTTGCAAACTTTTAAGGCTTAGAATTAAACTTTGAAGTTTAAAGTTTTAAATTTGAAATTTGAATTTTACAATTTTAAAATTGAAATTTGAAAGTAAGTGATTACAAAAAATTTCATGGATAGTATTACTTATAAATATACCAGTATAACTTTGATCTTCATCATATTTAAAAGCAATAATACGTTTTTGCATACAAAAATTATCATCTATCCAATGGCATGTAACAGTCAAATAATCATTACCATTTACAGCACGACCAATATCAGAAGTAAGAGAAATTCTACA
Source organism: Nicotiana otophora (assembly GCA_000715115.1). NCBI lineage: Eukaryota > Viridiplantae > Streptophyta > Magnoliopsida > Solanales > Solanaceae > Nicotiana > Nicotiana otophora. Next base: position 29,489 of record AWOL01S0098859.1, read on the forward strand.
AGAAAGACTGGCGAACAAATAACGTATATATGTCTGATATTGTCCAAAAAGCCTAAAGATATCAGCTCTACAAGTACTTCTAGGAATACCTTTAAACAAAAGGTTATAAATTCTTTGAATATAAGTAACAAGATATGGTGAAGCAGTAAAACTAAAAGGTAAACAACCTAAAATAATTATTTTAGCTAATTCTTCCCGATCTTTCTTAATATCGTATTTATCTATTAACCCTCCAGTATCCGGGTTAAGTTTTTGTTGTCCATCTTCCTCATCTACTCCCCAATCAAGATGGTGGTTGTCTACCATGTGCCTACGAAGTTGATCCGTTCCCCCTCCCTTACCGGTCTCATGTTTATAAATATCCTTATAAATTCTACATCTTACATAATTTATATCTTCTTCTAGTCTATCAAAAAAATTCCAACACTTACTTCTTAATCTTCGATTCTTCTTAATAGGGAGGGGAGGCCTACTTGTATTACCACGACTTCCACCCCTAATATTTTGAGTTTGACTAGCATTACTAGGTGTAGCTGGTGGTATTTCAAGATTATCAGGTGATGGAATATCATCTAAATTATCATCTAAATCATCATCCATACCATAATTTTCTTGAAGTCGCTCATAATCTACATTTAAATTTTTAGGTGAACTTTCAGAAATATGTGTAAAGCTACTAGAAGAACAAGCACCACCTCTTGATCTTTTAGAAGTTTTCTTACTACCACATCTACTAGTGCATGCTTTTTTGACTGCTCTAAATATATCCATTATGTAAATTAAATTAATAATTCTAAATAATAAAATAAGTGTACACCAAAGAAGAGAAAGATATGGAACGAGTGTACCGGGATTCCGGATGCCACACTAAATTTGATATCAAAAATCAAACTTCAATTGATAGATCGATACTTGATAGTCGATTCCACACTTCACTTGAATACTTGATATTTGATAATAATAATTTTATAATGGCTAAACTAAATATTTGATGAAACTTGAAATAATAAGTAATTGAGAATTTAAGAACAATAATCAATAATATCAAGAGAGAATTGAGAGAGAATTAGAGTAGTAAGAGAGTGAATTGTGAGGAAAAATGAAGAAGAATGGGGGTTATTTATAGTTTTTAAAAGGTTAAAATTATAATTTATCAAATATTAGGGGTGCGGGGGCTATTTTCTTAAGGGGTAGGCCGAAATGGCCATTTCTGCAAAAAAAGGGCCGTTGGCCAACGGTCATATTTGAATTTGACCGTTGGCAACGGTCAAAACAATATAATAATAATAATAAAAAACCCGTTAAAAACTGGGCTGAACCGGGCTGTAGCCCGTTAAAAGCCCGTTAACAGGCTTAGCGGGTTTCGGTGCACCGGTATCAAAAAACTGCTCGTTTAAAACCCGCTCCCCGCCTAACCCGTATCAGCCCGCCCTCCACGCTACAGTACCGGACTGACCCGGGCTGAACCGGGTTATAAACGGGTCAGCCCGACCCGATTAACAAGTATAGGTTGGACGAATGGTTGAAAGGTCTGGCACTTTAAGGTGTGGCTTCAACATTCATTATCAATTAATAAATGATTAGGCTCACATTTAATATGTTAGACTTTGAGAATTAAGGTGAGCTAAGAGGCTATAGGACTCATACTTAAAAAAAGACTGAATATATATGCAGCCCTTTAAACTTGTCCCAATTTTTTATTTAAACACTTGAACTAATGTTTTTACCTATTGAAGGGGCATTTTCATATATACCACTTTTGGGGTCACCATTGAAGTTATACCCGCATTGCATAAAATTTTGCAAAGTGTACCCACTCGGATATAAGTAGTTCAATCTCTTCAATGCAACTACAGAAATCAAATCGGAAGAAATTCGAATTTAAAGTAGTTTAATCTCTTCAATGTAACTTTAGAAATCAAATCTGAAGAAATCTATAATAAGACAATTACTCATACATGCCTTATCCTATTACCTAAGGTGGATTGCCCACAATCTTTCGGTGAGCTAAGACTTATAAGTCTTAGCAACTTTTCATGCAAGATCATTTCCAAACTGATGAATCAGTGATTATTAACTCCTTTGATGCAGAAGCTTATATCCCCTAATCAAACAAGGTTCATTAAAGGAAGGTCAATCACAAATAATATCATGTTGACACAGGATATTGTTCACAATATAACAAAACCATTTCCATGTGGTAATGTTGTATTGAAGTTGGACATGGCTAAAGCATATGACAGGATCTCTTGGGAGTATCTTTATCATGTCCTCAGAAAGATGGGATTTTCTGAATGCTGGATTGAGAATGTTTGGAGGTTATGTCTAATGTATGGTATTCTATCAATATTAATGGTATTAGACACGATTTCTTCAAATCTAGCAGAGAAATCAAGCAAGGGGATCCTTTTTCTCCCTCTTTATTTGTTATAGAGGCAGATCTTCTGTCTAGGTTGATGGATAGTCTACTGGAATCAGATTTTATCTCATATCCTGTAGATAAGAATGGGCCAGATATTACTCATATATGTTATGCAGATGACACTATCCTTTTTCTCCTTATGTGATTCTGCATCTTTGAGACGGATGATGACAAAGTTAGAGGTATATGAACAAGTGTCAGGCCAGCTGGTGAATAAAGAGAAATTTGGCTTTTATGTCACCTTGCATGATTATGATCCAACTATCAATGATATTAGGAGAATCATATATTTTTATCAGTGTCAATTTTCTATGCAATATCTTGGGTGTCCAATTTATGTGGGTAGGAAAAGTTAGTATATGTTAACAGCACGGTGGCTAAGTTTGCCAAAAGATTGCAAGGATGGCAAGGCAGACTTCTCTCTTAAGGAGGGAAGGCAGTTTTAATCGAATCAGTTCTACATGCATTGCCTCTATATTTGTTGTCTGTTATTAACCCCCCTCCCCCCCATAAAAACTATGTGATTTCATAAATTGAGAGAATTATTGCTAATTTTTTCTTGGGGAAGGATGAGAATAATAACAAAAGGTACTCGAAATCATGGAAGGACCTATACTTTCCAGTAGCTGAAGGGGGAGTTGGATTCAGGTCGTTACATGATATTTGTAATGTTTTTGCTATCAAACTTTAGTAGAAATATAGGTCTCAAAGACTTTGTTTAATCATTTCTTGCAAGCTAAGTATTGCAAAAGATTTTATCCAGTGGCTAAGAAGTGGGCATATGGGAAATCACATACATGGAAGAGGCTCATGGATTCAAAGAGGATGTTGAACGACTCATCTTCTTGAAACTTGGAAGTAGAGAGGTGTCCTTTTTATGGGACAATTAATCTGGCCTTGGGCCTTTAGCTAATTTGGTTCAGGGCATAAGGACATCCAAAAATATCAAAGTGAAAGATTTCTCTCGTGAAGGAACCTGGTTGACTGAGAAACTATTAGAGAAGCTCCCAGTTAATGTGGTCAATAGTATTCAGAAAGTTGAGATCAATGAAGATAAAATGGATTGTCCATACTGGATGCCTGAAATCATAGGGGTCTTCAGTTGTAAGTCTGCATGGCAAATTGTTAGGGAAAAAAGGAAATAACTTTGTATAACAGTAAGATTTGGCACAAGAAGGTTCCTTTTAAAATCTCTTTCTTCATGATGAAATTGTTACAGAATAAAGTTCCAACAAATGATGCTATCAAGAAGTTTGGAATTATGATTCCTTTCATATGTAACTGTTGCAATAAGCATGAAGAAGAAACTATTTCTCACTTGTTCAGTGATAGCCACATAGCAAGACAAGTCTGGACTTTTTTTTTTTGTAATTCTCGTGGCATCAAAGTGACTAATGGCCAGTTGAGGTAGAGAGCTATTAACTGGTGGTTATATAAAGGTAGAATTGAACTTCATTCAACTCTATTTCAATGCTTACCATCAATCATCTGTTGGGAATTTTGGAGGAGCAGGTGTTCAACTAAACTTGATAATAGAACCATGTCTATGTGGCATATTATTCAGCAAGTGTCAAACTGTTTAACTTTGATCCTTAATTGTCATTTCCTTCCTTAAAGTTTCATGTACTTTGGAATGAAAATTGTGTGTTTGTTGACAAACTAAAATTTTCAATTCACTCAAAAGCAATTAGATGGAGGAAACTAGACCTAGGATGGGTCAGACTGAATGTGGATGGCTGCAGTAAGGGTGATCTATGCTCAGGGGGTAGTGGTGGTATTATTAGGGATCATAATAGTCATGTGTTGTAAGGATTTGCAGAATTTTATGGGCAGTACAACAATAACCTGGCAGAAACAAAAGTAATTCTATAATGTATTAGCTTATGTAGCATCTCTGCTCTTTTGAATGTTGTGGTGGAATCAGATTCAATCTTAATTGTTAATATGATTCACAGAAAGATGAAACAATCATGGTAGATTAATCATCATATAACACTTCAAAATCAACAAACTTAGAAAAATATGATAACATCCTTCCTGCTTGTCCCCACAAGTACGGATGCACATTTATAAGTAATATCATGTATTAATAAATCATGCCTTTTAGGGAAAATCTCTCAAGGAGAGTAAGTCATAATCAACTTACCTCAACCTTCAAGCTCCAAAAATACTACAATGCCCCAATTGATTAAAATGCCCAAATATCGCCCACAATTCAATATCTACCATTAGATATCCCAACTACATCAAAACAAATACGAAAAGATTCATAAATATCTATTTAGGCTTCACAATTAAGCAACAGGCCTTCAACCATCCCAAATCATCCAATAGGTTCACCCATTAGCCTATTTAATTCTATTATTATTATCTAATACTCATTTGGAGTCATTGATGATATTACGTTAATTACCCAACATTATCAAGTCATTATTCATTGTCTTCTCCAACAAAACCCTAGGTTCAAGAACACCCATTTCAAGAACTGGCTTTGTATCTTATGCAAATGGTGATTCTCGATTCAATTCGTTCATCAATTAAGTTATCAAGTCTATAGGAATCATTAGAAACTCAAGACATATCCATTTATATCAAAGCATCACTATTCATCTTCTTCTTTGCCCAAAATATCATTTCAAGATCCACCCTTAGGGTTCATACAATATCCCATTATAACTTCAAATAAAACTCATAAATATGCTACTCATACTTCAATATATTATATATGTGAAGCTCAAGTGAAGGGATTACCTGTTGGTGGAAGAATCTCTCTTTTCCTCTTTTTGGTGTTCTTGAAGATTCAATACATTTTCTATGGATTTTGATCCAAGAATGATGTTAAAACTAACATTAAATAGTGTTATGTAGCCACAAATGCATCTTAAACACTTATCTTGAAGTGTGTTGTTGAGGGATGTGCTCCTCCTTTTCTCTAGATTCAAGACCTTTGTCCAAAATTCTATCTCTTTCTCTCTCCCCAAATAGTCACTTTTATAATTTTGATGGCATGCATAGCTACGTATATCTCCATCGTAGATACGCTCCCTTCCCCTTCATCTCCCCTTCATTTGAATACCTTGCTGAAATTAGCTACGCCCAAGGCAACGTAGCTACGCACAGCTCGGGTAGCTACGTGGATAATATGATATTCTTTAGTAAAAGAATCATAACTTCTTGTAAGAATATCCAGATGATGAACGGTTTGAAGCATTGAAAACTAGACTCATAGATCTTTAATTTGATAGGTTGTACACCATATAAATCTTCATATATTGGAAGTTGTTCTTGTTTGAATTTAGATCTTATGCAAACTCATTTGAAACTTTAGCCAATCATATAGCTTCCAACTTGACTTAGCCTTAGGGCTCTTCTTAGACCATAAACCATTCTTAATGTACCTCATACATATATTATCATGATCAACTGATATCCTTTATATTATTATTCATGTTCATACCCGAATTAATATAATTAGCACCCATCAATCTTCTTAATAGTCTTAAAACACTTCAAAAAATTTTGGGATGTTACATACACATCTTTAGAGAGGGTAATATTGTTGCGGACTAGTTAGCCAACATGGGAGAAGAATCAAAGACTTGTACTATCTTCAATGAAGCTGTTTCACTTCCATGAAATATTAGAGCTTCAATGAAGTTAGATCAAGAAGGATTTCCATGCTTCAGATTCAGGCCTAAGAGAAACCAATTTGTTAGTGACGATGCCAACACTTTGAATTCTTTTTGGCTAGTTTGCAAAATTGTATAGTGTATGTAGTGTAGGCCTTTTGAACTATGTATATTCTAACAGTTTCTGATGAATCCTCAAGTCTGAGATCATACTTTTGTAATCAACTACGCACTACATTGGTCTACACTAATTTACTGTAATGATCCGACCGGTCGTTTTGAGTATCACAACCTCCTTCCCCTATTTACTGCTCAATTTATGCCTCAAAGTTGATTTATGACTTATCGGGTTAGTTGGTTCGGGTCCGAAAGGATTTCGGATTGAAATGAGACACTTAGTCTCATAATTGAAAACTTAAGTTGGAAAAGTTGACCGAATATTCACTTATGTGTATACGACCTCGGAATTAAATTCTGATGATTCCAGTAGCTCTGTATGATAATTTTGGACTTAGGAGCGTGTCCGAATTTTGTTTTTTTGGAGGTCCATAGTAGAATTAGGCTTGAAATGCCGAAAGTTAAATTTTTGGGAAGTTTGACCGGGGGGGAGGGGGGTTGAATTTTGGATATCGGGGTTGAGATCCGATTCTGAAAATTTTGATAGGTCCGTTATGTCATTTATGACTTGTGTGCAAAATTTGAGGTCAATCGGACGTGATTTGATAGGTTTCGGCGTTGTTTGTAGAAACTTGAAATTTTAAAGTTCATTAGGCTTGAATTGGAGTATGATTCGTGTTTTTAATGTTGTCGGATGTGATTTGAAGACTCGACTAAGTTCATATGATATTTTAGGACTTGTTGGTGTATATGGTTGAGGTCCCGAGGGCCTCGGGTGAGTTTCGGATGGTTAACGGATCAATTTTTGGACTTGAAATTTTGCTGGAATTTTCTGATATTTGTATCTGGTTTCCTTCTACGTGATCGCGTGAGAAGGTCTGCGATCACGTAGGGTTAACTGGGGCCTACTAAGTTTTGTTGTATGTGATCGCGTGGGGACGACCGCGTTCGCGAAGAGAAGGTGAGGCAGCTGGGCTTCGCGAGCATTGTTCTATGCGAACGTGTGGGCTGTCCGCAATCGCGTAGGCCTGGAAAGATCGTGCTTCGCGTTCGCGTGTGTTGTGGTGCGGTCGCGTAGAGAAGTTTTGGGGGCAGTGTATTTTGTTCTTCGCGATAGCATAACCTTGTACTCGATCGCATAGGGTTATTTTGGGCAGTGAAAATATTGTGTTTTATGATCGCGGGACTTGGACCGCGATCGCATAGAAGAAATGGTTGGGCAGAGAGTGTAAGTTCTGAAAATGGGACTTCGTCCTATTTTCCATTTTTACCTATTTGGAGCTCGGGAAAAGGCGATGTTTGGGAGAGTTTCAAGAAAAATAACGGGGTAAGTGTTCTTAACTCAATATTGGTCAAATTACTCGAATTCATGGTTGATTTTAATATTTAATTGGTGAATTAAGTTGAAAAATAGTGAAAACCCACTTGGTTTAATTTGGAGATTTGAGGGTCGAGTTGATGTCGGATTTGAGTAAAATTTATATGGTTGAACTCGTGGTTGAATGATCGTTCATATTTTATAACTTTTGTCGGGTTACGAGACGTGGGCCCCATGAGTGATTTTTTGGGTGTAATTTCGGATTTTTTGGAAAATATTAGTATTTGGATATGAAATTAATTTCTATAATTTTGTGAACTGAATCAAATTAATTGTGGCTAGATTCGAGCCGTTCGGAAGTTGATACGCGTAGAATGAAATTTCTAGAGCATTGTTTAACTGGCTCGACATTGAATTTGGCTTATTCGAGGTAAGTAACTCTTCCAATCTTGGTGTTGAGGGTATGAACCCTGAATATATGTATTATGTGAATTGTTGGGAGGTGACGCACATGCTAGGTGACGGGCGTATGGACGTGCACCATGGAAATTTTGATATAATTGTCTCCGTGAAATTTTATAGTCAAATAATCTTGGCATTTTCTATGTAGTTTCATGTGCTAAAGAAATTGAGCTGAGAATCATATTGAAAATCATGGTGAGGCTATGTGCCAGTGTTATTGGGACCCACAGAGGTCATATTACTATGAATTATTTGTTTTAAATTGAAAATTCATACTCAGTCATATTCATTTCATTGCATATCATATCTCAGTCTATGTTGTTATTTATTGATACATCATATCATCATTTTCGGGTTATTTTCAAGAAATTGTGACCCCAAGAGACTGGAGAGATTGATGACTGAGTGAGGGCGAGGGTGAGTGAGGTCGAGGGCCTAATTGTGAGGATAATTATGGGATCGGGCTGCACGTCGTAGCAGGCCAAATTGGCTTATTATAGCACGTGAGCTGTCAGTGCGGATCCGGATATTATTATAACACGTGAGTTGTCCGTGCGGATCCAGATATTATTATAGCACGTGAGTTGTCAGTGCAGATTATAGCGCTTGGGCTAAAGGAGTCCCTCTGGAGTCTGTACACACCCCCAGTGAGCGCATGTACCTACTGAGTGCGAGTGCCGAGAGATTGGGAGGACTGAGTGACTGGGAGGACTTAATAAAATGATACTCTGAGAGTATGCATATGATTTTATCACTGAGTTGCATCTCATTGACATGCACACATGACATACATGCATAGAGATATATTTTCCTCATGTTGTACAGTATCACATCATTCATGATTTCTCACACATGTTGACAGATGGGCATAGTGATGCATTTGTTTTACACGGGTTATCTGGAAAGAAAATGAAACATCTCATTTATTATTGAAAGGATTTCGGGAAAATTATTGTTTCCAAACTTATTCATATTTTTGACAACTTCGGTAAACGATTTGGGTTTTCACTGATGTACTTGAAAGGAAGAATTATTATTTTTGAAATCAAGACTTAGCTAAGCATTTTATCTCTGAGTTACTTCTTGTATTATTTTCTTTACGTGGTTATGGACTATTGTGGACTATTGGTTTTGGACCCGACCTTGGTACAAGCTAGTCACTGTTTTCAACCTAAGCTTAGGTTTGTTACTTACTCAGTACATGGGGTCGGTTGTACTGATACTATACTTCTGCACCTTGCGTGCAGATATTGGCTGCTGATGTTGTTGTGTTCGATGGGAGCGGGATTTGAAGATGTATCTGTGTTCCGGTTGTAGCTGCCTCTTGTTCATGGTAGCCTTAGATTTATAACAATCTGTTCATGTACATTTCGAACAGATGATGTATTATTTCATACCAATTTTGTAAATTCTATTCTTAGAAGCTCTTGATTTATACTACTAGTTCTTGGAAAAATGTATTGGTTTTAGATATTTTCTTTTAATTAATTGCCTTATTAATTTTATTGGAATTGGATAGTTGGTAATTGGCTTACGTAGCGGGTTGGGTTAGGTGCCATCACGACTAGTTGGATTTTGGGTCGTGACAAGGTGGTATCAGAGAGGCTACATGGCATTTAGGATAATTTCCCATATTTCTTTCCTTACCGTGCGAAATTGATTTAGCTTGAAATATAACTCTTTGAATTCCTTCCACGCATTCGTATGCGCACATGAGCGCTCGGTATCAGCTGTGCATTGCCGGCTTGTGATTCTATGAACGAGGTACAAGATGTGTATTCTGTGTTTTGGTGATAGGCCAATCTGGAGGACTTGAGGCCAGGTTTGGACCACAGCTTAGACTCGGTAGCTTCAGTTGTAACTTATACATTTGGACTCATATATCCGATAATGTCCCTACGAGTGGAATTTGTGGCTCGATGAGCGGTGAAATGGCTTTGTGATAAGTATGATATAACTGCGGGATGTGTTAAGACGATGTAAATATGGTGAAAAGTGTTTCCTTAAAGTGTAAAGGAAGGCCATTGTGTACTTGATTTTTGTTTTGATGTAAAGTACAGTCTCTAGTGTGAATGTTTTGAAAAATCTTTCACATTGTTAAATTTTGGGAAAAATTAATTCTCGTGTCTGGTTAATGAGTTTGGACTCAGAAAGATTAAGTGATTTTATAGTAATTGTGACTGCGAAAGGGTATAACAAGATGCTAATTTGAGGCTAAGCAGGTGGGTTATCTCCTGCAGTGTAATCTACGTAGGTGTGTTCTTTATAATGTTGATTTGAGAGTTTCTTTTCTACCAGCGGGTTATATGTGTTGAGATTTAAATTTGAATCTGGTTGAGAAAGTTGACTTGACCGTCAAGAGAATAAATACAGGCTTAGAGGATGATCGAGGGATTTTATGGTTGGTGTGACATGAGCTTGAAAAGAATTTTTATTGAACTGACTGCGGTATTATGGCAGTAATAGAGTATGGATATTGTGAGTTAAAGAGTGTTTAAAATTATGGCTTTGAGCCAAGTGGGGGAGTCTGCTATTGACAATTCAATTTATGATTTTGTGTCAAACTTGTTTGTTTTGGTCAGAAGTATACTTGTGGATTAGTTATGACTTGTAAAGGTGGAGTTCGAGAATGACTCGAGTAAGAAAATTTCTGGATACGGGTTATGACACTTTATGAAAAAATAAAAATCATGGGATAAGTGAGTTGTTAATCATGAATGATGTAGTATGAATTTGATCAGTGGTGTTAAGGCAGGATTACCTCTTTGAGTGATGATGTGCTAATGGGGCACATGTCTTTCAGCCCATTTGGGCGGTGCAATTTGGATTTGAACAAAGGGGGTGACTCTCGAGAAAGTTCTAATAGATTCGAGATTAATATGTAACAATTGAGAATTTTTGGCGGATTTGTTTATGGCTAAAATCTGAGATTTAAGTTGGATGGTGTCGATACTGGTGGCATTTTTGTATATCATTATGGATTTTATATTTTGGTATTAGGAAGGTGAATTAAACGGCCTTAGACTCAAATAAGGTATTTTCAGTGTGAGTGTTACACTTGTGGCAATTATGGAGGTGCTTAAGAAGAATACATTGACTTATGGGCCTTAGGGCGGTGTAGTTTTATGTTATGGTGTCTTATAGTGAGTTATGGTTAAAGATCGTGGTGTTTTAGCAAGGAGAAGTATCAATCTGAAGATAAATTTGGAAGTAACTCGGAGAAATAGGAAAACTAGGTAGTAGACTGGACCAGTATGGTAATGGTAGGATGGTTCTTTTGGGTAATTACGATGTGGTAAGACTTTACAAATGTTTTGGTGGCAATATTCTTGGGTTTGATGACCTGCGTGGCTTGGTTGAGTTAGAGAGATTCAGTTCTGATGGCTTGATTATGTGCAAATAGATTTCAAAGTATCCTAGAGGATTTCTACCACGGTTTGAGATGGGTATTTTCCTACCGGCCTGAGGAGCATGTTAAGTATTGTGATTTTCTACCGGATGGGATCAAATGGAAGGCTTCTGGCTGATCGGATATGTACTCTACTTGTGACTCAGAATGATTATGAGATTCTCGTATTTTGCATATGATGGCATGATAGATGCAGTATGTTATGTGGGATTAAGATTGGCATGTGCAAGGTCACAGTTTAGTTTTAAAAGGGAGGTCATAAATTCTTAGAGGTCATGAACGATTTTCAATGTTTAGATGAATGCAATAACTAATTGGTATTGCGTGAGTGGAGTGTACATTTCAGAAGGCGCACTATGTTTTGAATCATGGATATTTTATAGGTATTGCGGCACTGTCCTGGTTGTTAGACTATTGATATTCAAATTATTGCTATGTGGCACAGAAGAATTATGGAAATATTCCGAGTGGATGATCATGCATGAGGGATGTGATACTCATTCGGGTGGTGGAGATTGGATCAGAAATGGTGATTCGCGTGTTCTAGGGATTGGGAGATTTGGAGTTGTCAGGAGCAGATTGTTTCATGGTTGCGGACTGTGAAATCGTGGCCGAAGCTAGCCAGATAATAGTATGTATTATGACTCAGTCGTTGTGGATTTTCGGAGGGTTATTTATCTATTTGTGGGTGACCAGAGTTGATTTGGGGTCCATTGGTAGGCCCAATTAGGATGTGTATTCTACACCGAGTCGGATTGGTTGGCGCCATACTGCTATTGTTAAGGGATGTGCCATTCGGTTGGTGTTGGACTTATTCGTGTTCTGAAATGATATGTGATTTACTCTTCCATGCTACAAGGAGTTGTGATTCATTGGTTATATGTACACATGACGCGGTTCTATTGGGGGCCTTATGGCGGAAATTGAGTGAGATGAGTATTTGGGTATTGCATTATTGATTGTGTATTGGTTATATTCTTTCAGGTTTTGTGTGGCATTGTGTCAGTTGCCACTCTGGGGTTATTCATTTTTGAGCAGGGTGGCTCGAGGTAGATAATATGGACCAGCGTTTGGATGGGATCACGCATTGCAACGATGTTATGTTAAGGTATGAACCTTGTGTTAGAATCGCGTGATAGTTCTGCGGTGTGTGATGAATTTTCAGCATTTCTTTGTGGCGGTACTTGTTAATCTTGTGGGGCAGTTCTCTCATTTGAGTCATTTTTTCATGACTGAGTACATTTGAATTTTTGCATGTTGGTGCACGGATGGCACGGTTTGAGGCTCTGAGTTATATTGGTGTGGCATGTATGTGGGATAGTTGTGTTTAATAATATAAGGTCATTGGACCCAGAATGGGTGCTGTCAAGTTTGATTACGGTATATTTGGGGAGATGACATTGAAAGTCGGCTAAAAAGGGGATTAAGTTTCTGGTTGGGGCGAGAAAGCTCCATGACTTGTTGATCTGATAAGGAGTTACGTGATTCTGCGTGTTTCTTTTATTATCAACAGTGTACAGAGGTTTTGGAATGAAGTTTTGTTTGATATGGGATTTAATACTAGTACTTGGTTGGTTTAAGAGTAGTTACTGTGATCAGAAATGTTGCTACGAGCATGTGAGTTGTGTAATATGTTAGGTGACTATATATATGGTTATGGTTATGGCTCGATGCAGCTTGTTCAGACTCATACAGTGTGTAAATGTAAGATTCGTGTCTTGAAAAGAAATTCTGAAGGTTGGGGATTGAATTCCAAGGTTTTTGGGCTAAGGTTAAATTAAGGATTTTCAGTTATATTGTATTGTCAGGCCTATGTGGAATAGAGTGACGTGGGATCACCCCCGGGTACGTGCGTGGTAAGATGGAATAATGATTTGATGGTTTGGAGGCAACTCTTGGCACGTTCGAGGACGAACGTATGTTTAAGTGGGGGAGAATGTACTGACCCGACCGGTCGTTTTGAGTATCACAACCCCGTTCCCCCATTGACTGCTCAATTAATACCTTACAGTTGATTTATGACTTATCGGGTTAGTTGGTTAAGGTCCGAAAGGATTTCAGAGTGAAATGAGAAACTTAGTCTCATAATTTAAAACTTAAGTTGAAAAAGTTGACCGGATATTCACTTATATGTAAACGACCTCGGAATTGAATTCTGATGATTCCAGTAGCTCCGTATGGTGATTTTGGACTTAGGAGCATGTCCGGATTTCTTTTGTTTTTAGGTCCGTAGTAGAATTAGGCTTGAAATGCCGAAAGTTGAATTTTTGGGAAGTTTGACCGGGGGTTGACTTTTTGATATCGAGGTCGAAATCCGATTCTGAAAATTTTGATAGGTCTGTTATGTCATTTATGACTTGTGTGCAAATTTTGAGGTCAATCGGACCTGATTTGATAGGTTTCGGTATTATTTGTAGAAACTTGAAATTTCAAAGTTCATTAGGCTTGAATTGGGGTATAATTCGTATTTTTAGTGTTGTCGGATGTGATTTGAAGACTCGACTAAGTTCGTATGATATTGTAGGACTTTTTGGTGTATTTGGTTGAGGTCCCGAGGGCCTCGAATGCATTTCGGATGGTTAACGAATCAATTTTTGGACTTGGAATTTTGCTGAAATTTTCTGATATCTGTATCTGGTTTCCTTCTATGCGATCACGTGAGGAGGTCTGCGATCGCATAGGGTTAATCGGGGGCTACTGACTTTTGTTGTATGCGATCGCGTGGGGACGACCGCGATCGCGTAGCTCAAAAGAAGGAATGCATCATGAACGCGTGGATCAAGCCGCGTTCGCGAAGAGGAGGTAAGGCAGCTGGGGTTCGCGAGCATTGTTCTATGCGAACGCGTGGGCTATCCACGATCGCGTAGGCCTGGGAAGCTCATGCTTCGCGTTCGCATGTGTTGTGGTGCGGCCGCGTAGAGAAGTTTTGGGGGCAGTGTCTTTTGGTCTTCGCGATCGCATAACCTTGTACGCTATCGCATAACCTTGTACGCTATCGCATAAGGTTATTTTGGGTAGTGGAAATATTGTGCTTCGTGATCGCGGGACTTGGACCGCGATCGCATAAAAGAAATGCTGGATAGAGAGTTTAAGTTTTGAAAATGGGACTTTTACCGATTTGGAGCTCGGGAAGAGGCGAGTTTTGGGAGATTTGCAAGGAAAACAACGGGGTAAGTGTTCTTAACTCAATATTAATCAAATTACTCGAATCCATGATTGCTTTTAACATTTAATTGGTGAATTTAGTTGAAAATTTGTGAAAACCCTCTTGGTTTAATTTGGAGATTTGAGGGTCGAGTTGATGTCGGATTTGAGTAAAATTTGTATGGTTGAACTCGTGGTTGAATGAGCATTCATATTTTGTAACTTTTGTCGGGTTCCGAGACGTGGGCCCCACGAATGATTTTTGAGGTGTAATTTCAGTATTTTTGGAAAATATTAGTATTTGGATATGAAATTAATTCCTATAATTTTGTGGACTGAATCAAATTAGTTATGTCTAGATTCGAGCCATTCGGAATTTGATACGCGTAGAATGAAATTTTCGGAACATTGTTTAGCTTGCTCGACATTGGATTTGGCTTGTTCGATGTAAGTAACTCTTTTAATCTTTGAGCTGAGGGTATGAACCCTAAATATATGTATTATGTGAATTGTTAGGAGGTGACGCACATGCTAGGTGACGGGTGTGTGGGAGTGCACTATGGAAATTTTGACATAATTATCTCTGTAGAATTTTGTAGTCAAATAATCTTGGCATTTTCTATGTAGTTTCATGTGCTAAAGAAATTGAGTTGAGAATCATATTGAAAATTATGTTGAGGCTATGTGCCAGTATTATTGGGACCCACAGAGGTCATATTACTATGAATTATTTGTTTTAAATTGAAAATTCATACTCAGTCATATTCATTTCATTGCATATCATATCTCAGTCTATGTTGTTATTTATTGATACATCATATCATCATTTTCGGGCTATTTTCATGACATTATTAGCCCGAGAGATTGGAGAGATTGATGACTGAGTGAGGTCGAGGGCCTGATTGTGAGGATAATTATGGGATCGGGCTGCATGCCGTAGCAGGCCAGATTGGCTTATTATAGCACGTGAGTTGTCCGTGCAGATCCAGATATTATTATAGAATGTGAGTTGTCCGTGCAGATTATAACGCTTAGGCTGAAGGAGCCTCTCCGGAGTTTGTACACACCCTCAGTGAGCGCACGTACCTACTGAGTGCGAGTGCCGAGCGATTGGGAGGACTGAGTGACTGGGAGAAATGAGTGACTGGGAGGACTGAATGACATGTACTCTAAGAGTATGCATATGATTTTATCACTGAGTTTCATTGCATTGGCATGCAGACATGGCATACATGCATAGAGATGTATTTTCCTCATGCTGTACATTATCACATCATTCATAATTTCTCACACATGTTGACAGATAGGTATAGTGATGCATTTGTTTTACACGAGTTATCTGGAAAGAAAATGAAACATCTCATTTATTATTGAAAGGATTTCAGAAAAATTATTGTTTCCAAACTTATTCATATTTTTGACAACTTCGGTAAATGATTTGGGTTTTCACTGATGTACTTGAAAGGAAAAATTATTATTATTGAAAACATGATTTAGCTGAGCATTTTATCTCTGAGTTACTTCTTGTATTATTTGCTTTACGTGGTTATGGACTGTTGTGGACTATTGGTTTTGGACCCGACCTTGGTACAAGCTCGTCACTGCTTTCAACCTAAGGTTAGGTTTGTTACTTACTCAGTACATAGGGTCGGTTATACCGATACTATACTTCTGCACCTTGCGTGCAAATGTTGGCTGATGATGTTGCTGTGTTCGATGGGAGCGGGATTTGAAGATGTATCTGTATTCCGGTTGTAGCTGCCTCTTGTTCATGGCAGCCTTAGATTTATAACAATCTGTTCATGTACATTTCGAACAGATGATGTATTATTTCATACCAATTTTGTAAATTCTATTCTTAGAAGCTCATGATTTGTACTACCAGTTCTTGGGGAAATGTATTGATTTTAGATATTTTCTTTTAATTAATTGCCTTATTAATTTCATTGGAATTGGATAGTTGGTAATTGGCTTACCTAGTGGGTTGGGCTAGGTGCCATCACGACTAGTTGGATTTTGGGTCGTGACATTTACACAATGTAATCAAAGCTAAGGTTTATGTCCTCCACCGTGTAATTATTATTTTTGATATATACAGGTTGGAGTCGGCCATAACTCCTCCATTGACATGATGGGCCTTGATTAAAAAAAATACAAGTTTACAAATTCGAATCTTAAGTAGTTCAATCTATTAAATGCTACTTCAGATTTTGAATCTTAAGTTCTTAAACATAAACTTGTTCTTTGAATTTCAACAATCCAATACACGATTCAATGCCCAGATCTACTCCAAATGAGCTCAAATTTGAAACATAACTTTCAAATATTATAAAGAATAAATCTCATTCATCAAATTGTCAAAATAACAATAAATTTGACAAACTAATTTTGCAACTAAGAAGAATAAGAAGAAACTTCAAGCACAAAGAAGAACACAACTGCATTAAAAAAGAAGAGAAAAGTGTATGTATATAAAATTATTCAAAAATTGGATATCAGTTAAACTTTTTTTAACAAGTGGGCGTAAATTCAATGGGTGACATAAAGTTGGGTGCCACATGTAAATTTTACCATATTGAACACTTGAACTTGAGCCAAATTGTTTCTATTAGACAGAACTTGCGGACTTGGCACATAGGTGTCTTTCACCAAAACTGAGCGCGTTTACTGAAAACACTATCTATCTTCGATAACTGCTTTTTCCATCATCTTCTCCGACTCATTTTCTGCTTCTTCTTTTGAATCCCATACAATATTAAAATCCAATAATTATATTTTCTTCTTCTTATTTATCCTATAAAAAGGCTTAAACACCACTCCTATTCATCATTTTATTCAGACACCATACTCTTTTCTCACCTATCTATCTAAATAATACAAGCCACATTCATCAGAAAACAGACTCATACTACAGCTAAGGAGCATTTTCCCTCTTGAAAAATAATAGTCGTACTTTTTGTTATCAAATTAAGGTCAAAAGCAGAAATTATTTTATTCGTTTAGACTATGTATAATCAAGCTTTCAAAATATTATTTTTTAAACAACATACAAAATTCTAATGAAGGGAAACATGATAGTGAGTATTTGTGATAGGAAGAAGAAGAAGAAAGGGATAAATATGGAATCTGAATATTTCAACAATTTATGAACTCAAATTGCAATGAGACTGACCCCCCAAAAATATCTTTCTCCAAAGATGATTCGGTCGGTGAGATGGCAGTTAATAGGGATATAGGGTTAATCTCAGTTGTGAATGAACTTGTTTGTGTCGATGTCGGTGAGATGGTAATATGGTAACAAAGAAAACGTAATTCAGGTAGGTATTCTCTTTTTTCACCGGAAATCAAGCTTTAAAAATATAAATCGCAAACAAACCGAACTACTCGAACCAAATAAACTGATATTGCAATCGATTTTTCGATTTGGTTTGTATCATGCGCACCCCTAAGCCTTATGCATACGAAGGCTAGAATGTAAATTATAGGTTTAGCTAAATCCGATCGGTTTGGTCCAACCTTTGCATTTGGTCCATCATTTGTATTAATTATGTACAAATTATTAACGGAAAAGGTCTAAAATTGCCTCTGAACTATGAGAAATGAAGCAATTTTACCCTCCGTTAATAGTTGGGGTCAGATATACCCCTACCGTTACCAAATGGGCTCAAATATACCCTTATTGACTAACAATCAACTATTAAAAAAGTAATTAATCTTTTGTCGAATCAGTATTTGCCACATGTCCAAGCTTAAAATTAAACCAAATTCTTTCTCTTCCTCCTCATCTTCTCACACCATAACTCCTCTCTACCAGCGGCCATGGTCGGAAATTTCGCCGCCAATTTCAAGCTCATATTAGAACTATAATCTATAGTTCAATTGGTTATTTAGCGAAATAGCTCACAATTTTTCTTGATTCTCAAATAATATTTTCTATTTATAGTGGATATGTAAATCATTAGTTTTTTATTGGAAAAGTAATGTTATTTTTGGAACAAAATTAATGAATCCTTGCGGACAAGGAAAGCTAATGACTTTCTTATCTATCCAAGACGCCAATTGGTTTTCTTATGCTGCTTCTGGCAGTGTTAATTTCCCCCACGGCTAAAGCTTTCTCCATTATCACAAGTTCACCACATAAACTACATATCAAATAAATCTTTATTGAAATCTTTAAAGAAATATACTTAGCTCTTTTTAGCTTAGTAGTCACTCGGATAATCATATTCATCTCCTATCTCACATATGTTGCATCTTGTAATGTGGAATTCTTCTTTCTTGAATCTGCAACTTCATGTTCATGTGAATTTCATGATATTTAAACCTCATTATTTGTTTATTAATTTTTAATAAAAGTTTAATTGTGGTTTTAGAAGGGAAAGGATAAAGATGGGGAGGTCACCGGGGAAAATTCCGGCGATGGTTGCTGGCAGAGGAGTGGTGGTGTGAGAAGATGAGGAGGAAGAGAAAGAATTTTTAATGTTTGGAGTTGATTTAATTTTAAGCTTGGACATGTGGCAGATACTGATTCGACAAAAGATTAATTACTTTTTTAATAGTTGACTGTTAGTCAATAAGGGTATATTTGAGCCTATTTGGTAAGGTATATCTGACCCCAACTATTAATGAAATTTCTCATAATCCAGGGCAATTTTGGACCTTTTTCGAATTATTAAATTAGAACCTAATAACAAAAACGAACACCAGGTGCTAAACCAAAAAAACAGGTCTCACAGCAGCACTATCATCATATCAGCAAGACTAATTAGTATTATTTTTGCAACGGAGACCAACAGGCAAGACTGCAATTAAGTTACATCAGTAAAGCGAAGCACTCAAACTGCAATTAATATTTTTGATTAATAAATCTGATGTCAGTAAAAGTACAATTATTCACGATCTGCAAAATTGCTCATTCAACAGGCAGATGATCTCACCAGCCAAAAAAGTAGTCTGGGCTAGAAAACTCCATTGAGTTAACTGCCAAAATTCAATCATACACATGTAGGACAAATTAACATTAAGAGTTGGGACCCCCAAGATGAAATCACGAGCTACCTTACATTGTTGTATTATTAGTTGATCGTCAGAACTCATTTTTCACGTTTGAAACCTCACTTATTGAGCATTCAATAAGTGATTCCTCTGTTCTCTGTTCAAGTTTCCTGCAAAACATTAAAAGTTACCTCTTTTTCTCATTAGTCATTTTGAATAAAGCTCAGAAACCAGAGCATTTCGTGTGTCCGTTCTACCCAAACTTCAAGTTCTACAAATGCAGTTTCCATCCCAATCAGGCTGATAAAGTGATACCTCCTTAACAACCACCACAAACATCCTATTTATGTATAATAATAAATACTCATACGATACCATAATACACATATTTTTGAATTGTGATATTGTTGCTTAAGAGGAGTTTGAAACAGATCAAAGTTATAGCTATCAGCTAACAAGCACCGTATTAATACAACAGAACATCCACTTCCATTTTAGGAATAGTGATATGATATTGCGAATGAGGGGTTTGAAACAGGTACAAGTTATTGCAATAGCTATCACAAGCAAAAACACTCCACTCATGGATGCAATGTTATAAATCCAACGGTGATAACGTGAGTGATTATGCCCTTCAACTTTAAAAGAACAAATGAACTCGAGATTTGTCATAAATTGACTCTTGGAATTAGGAATTATGAATCATAGGGAATACACTAGATTGACTCCTGGAATCAGGATAAATTGACTTTAAGGAGATGGCATACAGGCCCCCGATATATGCATGACTAAATGTTACCTTCCGGCTGTTTATCCCAATTTTCTTGGACAAAAACCAACCATCAAACACAAATGATTATTTGGAAAAATGGTGGACCTTTTAGCCAATACACATGAATAATAGGGGGGAAAAGCTATTTAATGGCTGACTATGTTGCCCGGACTCTCCGAAAATGACGCCGGATATGTGTCGGATCCTCCAAAAGTAGTTCATTTTTAAAGGATCCGACACGAGTGTGACAACATTTTGGAGAGTCCGCACAACATAGATAGCTGATGTCCAATAGACACAGAAGAACCGGTGCGTAGCGAAAGCTGAAAAAGGCCCCCCTGTTCTACTGGAATATGCTCTATGAGGTAGAAAGATATCCCGGAAGAACAAATTTGCTTCTTCTGTCCACTGCAGCAAATCCACACATCAGGTTGTACAAATATTATTAGTCCTGATCCGATAATAATACAATTGTGAGGGACCATCTATGAGTACTACAGTTCACACAGGTGGATACAGTATGCTTCATACCAATATGTCATATGGGCTATGGCACCAGCATGCATGTCGAGTTAAAAGAATATGCGGTATGTGGTACTTAATGAGCAAGTTAAAAGGCAGAAACAGGTTTGCCAAGGGCAGCTTATCCATAGTGCTTCAAAGTAACAATAAGTTTATCTAATATACCTACTGACTCATGCTTGCTACCGATAACAGTCCAAAGTTATAACATAAGCTGTACAAATGTGACATTCTTCACATACAATGTAACGCACAATCAAGCAATCCAGTACCGAAACCTAAGAGAACATACTCTTCAACTATGAATATAAGCAAGTGACGAAGCTTCAATATTTAGGGGAAGGTAGGCTTACCACATTAAGCAAGTAGAACTCTGAGGAGAAGACAGGCCAACAATCATGTACAGCATGATGCTTCTGCAATCTGCAGTGTTAAACCGATTTTCATGGAGAAAAACCACTGCCAGCAGAAATATAATTTTGAAACAAAGTTCTTAGTCACTCAGTACACCTGAGCACCTCTTCCAGGAAACAAAAGGTTATAAAAGCTATGATGTCTAATACAAGCATACTCCAGTAAGATGTCTAATTAAATCTGTGTATCCTTTCAAATTAAGAAGTGATATGAATAGAAGCTCCAGGTGTATTTCATGTTTTAATAAGTGTACAAGTTCAGATTCATTACCTGGAAAGCAATATCACAACCTAGCAGAAGTTAATGACCAAAAAAGAGAACAAAGGCACAGACTGCCTTAACAAATCAATTTAACCTGGTCAAAGGGAAAGTTGAAATAAAAAAGGGAGTAATGATGGCTGGCCAATACATCTCAAATCAGTAAAAGAGACAGAAGATTTAGGTGACAAATGATACCCCCGTGTTTAGGAGGACTAAAGATTAGATGGCATCATTTTTACCAAGCAAGAAGATTTAGAAGGACAAGCAATTTGTCTGAGAAGAATAATCCTAAGGGTAAATGGATGTGAAGGCAACTGCATCTCAGTTAGCCATTACACTAAAGCACAGACATGAACCAATCTAATAATTGTAAGTGGATGCAGCACAAGCATAAATGAGCAATTACGATCATTGCACTTCTTCAAAGCGCCTTTCTTGAGAAACCTTAAAGATATCGTATAGCACAACTCTACTCAAACCCCATCTCCCCAAAAGAAAACCCCCACCAGGAAAAGATGACAATAACATGACCAAAATCAGATAACTCAAACTAAGAAGAATTACGCTTTCTTCAAAACCTTATGATCAACTCAACAAGCGCCTCATAAAAATGCACTAATGCTCAGTACAAAATCAATGAGAGAATAGAAACATCTTGCGAAAAGAAAGGGGGCAGGGGGCATTTTCTAAAACCAAATTGCAGAAGCAATTAAAAGCAACAAAACCTCCACCGTGTAGAGGGGATAAGCCTTCTCATTTATAAAACCAAGTAAGAATTACGGAGCGGGATATCAATATTAAATTCATAGATCATCATACAATCTACTACCTTCCATACTAACAGACATTTATTACAATTACAATACAACTCTAGAGTTTCCTTGTCCAACAATACAACTCTAGACGACTTAAAAGATCTGCCTAACAGATGAGGCGATACACAATCAAACATTGGCATGAATTGGGAAAAATCTCGAAGTGAGATGATACATATTGAATAATGTGGAAGATTACATTAATGACGTAGCCTTCTAATCTCTGAACATAATACTTGTAACAATTACCAGCAGCCGATTACCTTAAAATACACCCTGTAACTTAACGAACATTGGCTTAACCCACCTTCTCCTTCGCCTTCTCGCACTCCTCCAACTCCTTCAACCACAGATCACCAAATTCACAATCTTTCCAAGCCTCAAACCACGGTCCACCAAGTGTATAGTGAATCGCCTTAGGAAATGTGGCAGGATCACCCTTGACAACCTTATTATGCCCCACGAGAAAGTTCCACACAAATGGCACCTCACCAATCTCCTCATCCTCCAACCACATGAATCGATGAAGAAATGCCCCCGACTCAGAATTCACCACCTCAGGTGTTAATGCCCGGTTCTTGGGATGTCCACAGTTATATAAAACCATGGATGACCAATTCTTCCTAGGATAAACCGTTTGCACCGCGCCATCCATTTTCGTAGTCTCTTTAGGAGTATAATCATGTTGGACACACATTAAAGCATATTTATCATCAACCATATCCCTCAATTCTTTAATGTCCCCTAAGTACAAGAAGTCACAATCAACAAACATAGCCCACCCCTCATAATTTGCCAAGTGTGGTGTCAAGAAACGTGAAAATGAAAACTCAGTGCTTTCTAATTTACCTCTTTCACGCCAGTACAGGCCTTGTTGCCTCAGCTCAGATTGCTTAATGGGCGTGATCTCAAGTGGTATTGATGATCTTTTTAAAAGGGAGTGGCGGCAAACCTCATATGCCACGTCTTCTCGTGGATCATAGCCTATGAAAATCTTGAATGCCTTTGAATTTGTGCCATTTGCTGAATGAGCATTGCCATTGCACATAATGGGATCAGAAACAACAACAGGGGTATCAGATTTCCTTACATCTACGCCATTTGAGTGCAAATCTTTCACCACCGACGACATTGCAGTCAAAGATTTCAGCTCTGTAAAATCAAGAAAACTTTTAACTCACACAAAACAATTTATTCAAATCTGGAGGGGAAAAAACGTTGCATTTGTGTAAATAATAACGAAACTGGGAGCATAAATATGACGCGAAATGGATTAAACTATAGAAATGTGAAAGCTTGAAGAAAAATTAAAAACTATACCTTGTGAGAGCGATAATAGATCTGGTTTGGACTGGAAGAGAAACAAGAAGGATTCTTTTTTTCTATTTTCTTATTTTGTGGAAGAAAAAGAGTCAAAGATTTGTTTCTGAGTACAGTAATTGTGAGGGATCCCGGGAAGGAGGGGAAGAGTATTTATATATAGCGGCTTTTACAGCTGTATTCACTACCGACAAACAAATTCTATGAATAGAGGGATTTTCGCTTTAGTAATTTTGCCTAATCTGTGGAATTTTACGTTTTATCTCGCATTAAGCTCTCGTACGGCTATGCTGTTTGGTAATATGCTCCAACCGATTTTACAATTAGGAGGTGATGGAACCAGGATTTGAGTTACACACTGGGAATGGCGAGAAATATGAAATTTCTTATTTTTAATCAAATACTCCTATTTGGAATCGAGCCATAACAATAAAAAAAAATCCTAATAGAAAGGCTTCCACAACAATGGATCGTACAAGACACATATCTAAATTAGTCTAATCATTTTAATTTGTGATAGATATTAATTATCATTTTTATTGTATTATTAATTAATACTTATCAAAAAAATTACATGTAATTACATAATGAATAACATGATTGTATAGTAATTTTTACAGAGTCCATGCACCGAACGTAATCTCATATAATAATATCGGATTTTCTTTTTCTTCTTCTTTATTTTCTTTGATGTTATTGTCATAAAAGAAAAATAAAGGTTCTAATGTTTCTATTTTCTTTTTCTTTATTAGTTTTTGAATTAAAAACAATTATCAATGTGTCTCAATTTCAATGAAAAACAGAGATGTTTCATATAACTCACTCCCTCTTCTCACCCCCTACCCTTAGCTTATAACTCTCCCTTCTCTATTATTCTTTTTCTCATAATTCATACTTCCGCTCTTCTCGAAAAATATTGGAAACGGATTGACATTGCAAAATAAAGATTAAGGGATAAAAAGAAAAAGATTCTTTGGCCATTCAGCTAAAAATGTAGTGTGCAAGTAAGGGTGGCATGTGGGCCGGGTCCGATTCTAAGTGGGCTTTGCGGGCCCGATCTTAAACGGTCCTGGATTTTGCGGGCTTCTTGTTGAAACCGGCCCGAGACCACGAACTAACGGTCCCGGACCTAAGTGGGCCCAAGCGGGTCCAACTGATACTTTCTATTTTTTAAATTTTATTTATTGAAGTTAGAGAAAAAAAATTATAATAAAAATATCTAAGGCAATTCCTTGTAAATTATATTATAGAATTGTCACCTAAATTTTTTAATTCAAATTTAAAGATAAAAATATTATAAAGAGATATTCAAAGCAATGCGTTATAATATTATAATATATATATATATATATATATATATATATATATATATATATATATATATATATAT